>ML381823.1:0-13384 GCA_005239525.1 Nicotiana knightiana
TGTCCAAGTTAAATACAAGATCATTACATAATTTTGATATGGGAACTTGTGGGAAGAATTGGGATTTTTGAAGAAAAACCTAGAAAATGTAAATTTGGAATTTAGACACGAATTTGAATATGGAATGTAGAGTAAATTGCATGATTGAGCTAGTAGGGCTATGGGTAGAATGTATCTTCGAGAATTTCGGATTTCCGCGCACGTGGGCCCGAGGGCATTTTGGTCTTTTCTCCGAGCGGGGTTGGGAAAGTATATAATCTGAATTTGTTGTGAGTATTAGGATGAATTTTTATTGCTTTGCCATTATGTAGTAGTTTCGGAGCATTGTGCGTCCGTTGGAGTCATCGGAGGGGCTTGGAAGCTGGTGTGGGAATTTCGGAGCGAGGTAAGTCTCTTTTCTAACTTTGTGAGGGGGAATCGTCCCCCTAGGTGAATTAATTCAATACATGCTATTATCTTCAGGGGATACGTACGCACCAGGTGACGGGAGTCCGTGCGTAGCTACTATTATGCCATGTCCGGGTAGTCTAGGACCCACTAGCATGCCTTACGTGTTATACCTGTAATTCTGCCTGTAATATTAAACTGCTAATATAATCGAAGACATAATTGAATATCTGAAAGAAAACTAGAGTTCATCTTGTTAATCTTCTAAAAAGAGAATTTATCTCTTTATGGATATTTGTGTACCTAGACTAGGTTGTATCGTGAAATATCATTAAACTTGACAAATGAGTGTAAAAAACAAATGATTTCAAAACCTATATTTCATGTTTCTTTTAATAAGGATTTTACCACTTTCCTGAGAAAACTGTTCTCTTGATCAAATACGGATTTAATATGTGGATATGTGTAACTTTGGGTGCCTTAGTCGCTTGAGTGATTCACGAGCAGGAAGACCCTGTATTTGTGTGTGTATTCATATGAGCACCTGAGTCACAGGTATGATTCGCGAGCAGGCTAGCCGTATTATTTTAACCGCGTCGCATGATTGATTCGCGAGCGGGGCAGATAGATGAATCTATGGTTCGAGCCGTTCGACCCTCGGCAGTGCACAATCGACCCTCGGCATTGCTTGCGCATGATATTTACTGCGTAGTAGCTATGATTCTGCCTGATTGCGGGCGTGAAATATTAGGTTGTTAATTGAATGACAGAGATTTAAAGTTATCAAAAAGATTTTGGAAGAAGTTGTTCCTTCCCTTCGATAAATTGTCATTTGATTAAATCACCATGTTGATTAATTGTTATTAATATGACGAAGATATAAGGTGTTAAACGTGAACGGAGTCGAAAATGTTTATCCCTGATTTTAATGAATTGCCTATGATAATCATGCTTAGTGTCACTCTTAAATATTTTAAATTGACCTTTAGTAAATGTCTAATTCGACCTCTTGTCACTACCTCTCTGAGGTTAGGCGGGCGACTTACTGAGTACACGCTATTTTTTGTACTCATGCTACACTTGTTGTGCATTTTTATTGCACAAGTACTTTCATAGCAATGTGGAGGATTTGGAGACTTAGGCGAGCTGCATCATCCGGAGGCGATCCGCAACTGAGAGAGTCTCCTTCGTACTGTATCTATTTCATTTAAATTTCCTTGTCCAGTTGTATTTCGGACAGGCTTGTAATGATTGTTGAATTCTTAGAAATTGCTCATGTACTTGTGACACCGGGTTCTGGGATATGTATTGAGATATAATTGCTTAAGTGAAATCTTTAAACCATTGTTTTAATTAACATACTTTTATTTGGTTATTATGTAATAAAGTGAAAGGAAGTATTTTCCTAAATATTTTAAAACGGAAAGTTATTTCAATTAATTAATGTTTTGGCTTGCCTGACCTTGATGTCCGGCGCCATCACGACCTTAGGGATTTTGGGTCGTGACAGTTGGGGCTGTGGTTATGGTCCTGCAGAGGGATAACATGTTGTTTCAGCTCAGTACATGTGTCTCTGAAAGCCTTAAGGCTATGCTCAGGTAGTGATGATGCTTACGATTGGTTATCGTGCGATGTCGATATGATGATAGAACGCTTGCCCATATGTTAGGTCCTGATGAATGGTTTGAAGGGAGGTCTTCTCAGAGTGTGATTTTGAGATTTCGGTATTTTAGTTCCGGCAGAGGAAAGGCATTCGGATTATGAGTGGTCCGGTTAGGGTTGATAAAGTAGTAAGACTTGATGTTTTCAAGTAAAGTGGGATATTCACATATGATGTGTTATCGTCATACTTAATCGAGTTGAATGTGTTAAGTTCGTCAGTTCCATGGTTTCTTCGGTTGCATGGGGTCAGAGTAGTGTGAAGAAGTATTGAAGAAGCGGCTGTCATAGACCGTGAGGTGTGGTGGTTCAGTATTGGATAAGTATTGATAATGAATGTAGCTCGAGAAAGCTGATCTTTGGAGAGTTTAAAGTCGTAGTGAACTGCTGGTGTAAGAGTTGCAGAGAATGATATTGAATTAGACGGCATACGATGAAGGAAGATATGTGAAAAGTGCTAGGTGGTGGTTCCATTTCTAGGAAGTCAGGTGTAAGAGGCGGAAGTCGAGCAGTCGCATAGGGGGAGTTTGACCAAGCGGAGGAGCGGCAACATAATAGTGAATTAGAAGGTATTGTAGCGTATTTAGTAAATGTCCATGGGGAGCGGACGAACTAGTAAGGTTGGTGAATGAGAACAGGATTAGGATGGAGTATTGATATCATAGAGATAGTGCAGTACAACATCGTTGGAAGGTGTCAATTGGTGATTTCCACAGGTGGGTTATCTCCTGTGAGTAGGTTAGCGGTTGTGTAGTTGGCAAGTTTCTGTGAAGGATTCTAGTGGCTGTTCGGTAGGAGACAGGATGTGTGAATGATGCTAGATAATTTGAGTAAATAGGGAGTGCTAACAAGAGAATTTAGAAGAATTGGACGGATTGGTTAAGCAAAATCATGCTAACAAAGGAGAAAGGATCTCAGCAGGGTCTAGAGTGGTGCAAGGAGTAGCTTCGGGCTAAGTGGGGGAGTCCCAACACCTGCAGTTGGGTTGTAGGATTGTGTTCTCATGGGGTTGCGGATTGTCGGCGTAATGGCAAGTTATTGCAGCTAAGGGGAAAGGAGTAAAATGGTAATTGTGCATGTGATTTGATAAATGTGTGCAAAGGTTGGTCCTATTAGACCAGGGTTAGGCTTTGGAAGATTCAGAATTTATGCTTAATGCATAGGCGAATTGTAAGGGTAGTGACTCAGTCACGTGCTTCATTGAAAAGGGTGTTTGTGTGCTAGAAGAGCCTTGGGGTGATTGTATTCGGGGCCAGTCAGAGTGGGTGACTCTCAATAGCAGTCCTAGTGAATTAAAAAGTTAAGAATGTGGCGTTAAGGGTTTCAGGCAGTAGTATGATCGAGAATCGAGCTTTTGCAGAGTAATTTCTGAGAAAAAGGAAGATGGTTGGGGGGTTCTATGTTATTTTCAGTATGCAGGATAGTATTGGAGGAGTGAGAGAAATAAACTCCGGGTTGTAGAAAGATTATCATGAGGGTACGGGAAGGTTTGTGGGATTTAGGCAGCACGGTCTCGTGAATCAAGGTCACTCGGGATGAGTGAGGGTTGAGTTGCTATGAGTTGGAGGAAGTTACTATTATTTCTAAGTCAGTTAAGGATGATTAAAAGAAGATAGATTGATTAGCCATGGTTGAAATGGCACGTTTACGACAGTGATCAGTTCCGTTGATGTGATTAAGTTATGCATGTGGTTTGTGCCGGTTTGTGCCGGTGTGTGTGGGGCTTGTCGGCCTTCGTAATAGATTTCATGTGGGAGCATTCGAGTGCTATGGCCTGTCAGGTGTAGGCGGATCCCGGAAGGTTTTATGGTGGTTCAGACCACTACTTAAGGATTTACGTGTTGGGTGATTGTGAGAATTCACTCGTGTGTTGAGATGGTACTCTTGAATTGAGTTAATTTAAAGGTTTCTATATGATGAAGTGTTCACCCTATTAGTGGTTCGGAAGTTATGATGGAATTCATGCGTTATCTCACATTGTCATGTTAGGTGTGGTAAGCAGTATGTAACAGGGAGTAAGAATCGAGATTACGGTTCGGTGTTAGAGAGGATGTCATGAGCTCGGATGAGCAAGAAAAAGTAATTTTAAAGTCCAGAGTAAGCTGGTGTTATCTTCAGTGTCACCTGAGATCGATATTCGGTGAAAGGGGCTTTGTACCCTGGTCATGGTTCTTAATGTGTTTTGCGGCATTAGTGTGGTCGGTGGTATGGATGTGTAGACTTGTTACCTCGTGGAATGTCGTGGAGAGTGACCACGGGAAGATGGTATAAGTGTGAGAGGTAGTCACCTGATTGATTGAAGATTTAGACCAAGTATAAGGAAGTGCAATGTTTCTTGTTTGAGAATTTATGCCTGGAGGGCGTTCCGTTCATTCGGTTGTGGATTGTGGGGTGTTTGTCCCGGCTATGATGGTTGTTCTTGCGTATTATGAGAGGAAGTGGGTTAATATGGACCCAGGTAAAGCTATTAGCCTAGTTCGGTGCGAGCAAGGTAGGCTCGATGTTTGTGGATGGAATTAAATATGATTATGGGCTTCATGTGAGGCAGATGTGTTCATTTCAGTATAGCGCTCCTCAAGGAGGGGTGTTGGAATATCAGGTGTTGTTCCGTCTTCATCAAATTCATGTAATATTGCGATTGTTCCGTGTGAGTTGTGAAACGGCTTGATAATTTCTTATGTGTTGAGGTCCCGCGTAGTGGTGATGTTATGTGAGCAGGATAGCTCTTGAGATCCAGAGTATATATATATATATCGCACCTCAGTTGTGCTTGAGTTTTGTAGCATATGGCCTTATCAGTCTCCCCAGGATGGTATTATGCACTTAGCGTGCTTGTGACCGATATTCGGTAATGTGTAATAGTGAGCAATTCAGCTCCGTGTATATTTTCCTTAAGTGAATTTTATGATGGGATCGGGTGGCACGCCGCCACAGGTATGTTATTTGGATCGGGTTGCACGCCGCAACAGTATGATGATGAATAAGATTCCTATATTTATTTTTCTTGTGTTTTACTTTCTATTTATCTAAGAAGAGTTCATAATAAGTTGCGTGAGTCGAGTAGTCTTTTCCTGAGTCATTTCTTTATGTATCATGTTCAAGTTATGGCCTATTGGCGCGTTGTGGTGGCATGTAAGACTCAATATGATATCAGTATAGGCATACGAGGGTGATAAAACAGTAAGCATTACGGATACTTGTAATTCAAATAAATACTGGAAGTAAACAAACAGATACTACTTCCTCATTTTCCTCCAAATACCTTAAATAAACAATTACTTCTTTATTTTCCCCCAATTATCTTGTCACTTCAAAATTCATGAAAAATGTTTAACAATTTAGCATGCGCATATGGGGTAAGGACAACCGGCCCGACCATCATAATAATCATCTATGTGCACTGCCGAGGGTCGAACGACCGGAACCATAATATTTCTTTCAATCTCACTGTGGCGTACGGCCCGCTCCCGTGAGAGTGGGGGAAATAACACTCCGCTCGCGGAATGTAAATTGCGAAGCGGTCACATGCAGTCATGCACAATCAACAGTCCACCCCGACTACATCGGAAAAACAAATACTCAAGTAAATGACAAATTTCTCTTTTAAAAATCACAAAAATTAGTATTTAAATCCTTTTTTCGAAATTCATTTGCCAAGTTTTATAATATTCAATAATATAACCTTATTCAGAATACAATTATCCACGGAGGAGTCAATTCTCTTTTAAATGATTAAAAAGATACACTCTAGCCTTCGTAGGGAATAAGTTAAAAATTCAATAGCATTATTTGTCTAATATCATTGGCAGGATCGCATGTACAACACGTAAGGCATGCTAGTGGGTCTTAGACTACCCTGACATGGCATAATAGTAGCTACGCACGAGCTCCCGTCACTTCGTGCATACGTAGCCCCCGCAATTAATAGCATGTATTTATTTAGTTCATCTAGGGGACAATTCCCCCTCACAAAGTTAGAAAGGAGACTTACCTCGCTCCGAAATTCCATAACCGGCTTCCAAACCCTTCCGACGACTCCAATCGATGCACAACGCCCCAAAACTACCAAATAACGGGCAAAGCAATGAAAATTCATTCTAATACTCGCAAAAAATTCAAATTATACACTTTCCCAACTCCGCTCAGTGAATTGACCAAAACGCCCTCGGGCCCACATGCCCGGAATACGAAATTTCTTGAAGATATATTCTACCCATAGCTTTACTAGTTCAAATATATAATTTACTCTAAATTCTATGCTCAAATTCGTGGCTAAAAATTCAAATACAAATTTCTAGGTTTTCTTCAAGATTTCCCAACTTTCCTACAAATTCTCATATATAATTCCATGTAATAACCTTGTATTTAATTTAGAAACATGAAGGAATTACTTACCTAGCATTGCATGAAGAAAATCCTCTCTTGAAGCCCCTCAAAATCGCCCCACAGCAAAAGAAAATGGGAGGAATGGCCAACAAATCTCGGTTTTAAAAACATTCTGCCCCAGGCCATTTTTCGCACCTGTGATTCCGCAGGTACGCCCAAACATCCGCACCTGCGGCTTTCCTCAGCTCAAGCCAAACTTCGCACCTATGTTTGTTGTCCGCATCTACGGCTTCACAGGTGCGGAAACTCCATCGCACCTGCGCTCCCTGCCAAACCAGCAAACTATCGCACCTGCGGCCCTAGCCTCGCAGGTGCGGTCACACCAGATGACAGCAACCTCAGCCTTCTTCAAACTCCAAACTTGATCCGTTAACCACCCGGAATCCACCCGAGGCCCCCGGGACCCCGTCCAATTACACCAACCTATTCCAAAACCTAGTGTGGACTTGCTAGAGGCCTAAAATCCCATCAAACAACGCCGAAATCATGAATCGCTCTAAAACTCAAACTTTAAGAACTTGAAATTCCAAACTTCCACATTCGATGCCGAAACCCATCAAATCACGTCTGATTGACCTCAAATTTTGCACACATGTCATATTCAACATTATGGACCTGCTCCAACTTCCGGAATCACATTTCGACCTCGATATCAAGATTTCCACTTCCGGTAGGTTTTCTCAAAAACCTTTAAATTTCTATCATTAGCCAAATGACTTCAACATGACCTACGGACATCCGAATTCACTTCCGATTGCGCTCCCAACTCCCGAATCACCATACAAAGCTATTCCCAGAGTCGGAATCCCAAACGGCCATCAATAACACTGAATTGTGCTTCAAGCCAAACCTAGGGAATTTCCTTCAAAATACTGACTTCTACAATATACGCCGAAACGCTCACGGGTTATCCAAAACCCGATCCGGACATACGCCCAAGTCCAAAATCATCATACAAACCTGCAGGAACCTTCAAATCATGATTCGGTGGTCGTTTACTCAAAATTCCGATCTTAGTCAATTTCTCCAACTTAAGGCTTCTGAAATGAGAATTTTCTTTCCAAATTGACTCTAAACCTCTCGAAATTCAACTCCGACCATGCCTACGAGTCATAATACCTGAAATGGAGCTGCTCATGACTTCCAACGCGCTAGATCTCAAAACGACCGGTCGGGTCGTTACATTCTCCCCCACTTAAACAGACGTTCGTCCTCGAACGTGCTAAGAACTGCTCTGGAGTTATCTGAAATCACTGTTTAACACCTCGAGCACCTGCTCGTGCTACCACACCCAGCTGAGTACATTAGCTTGATCAAATCTGAAGATTCTTTCTTTTATTCATATTATAGACTTAGATATAAACACTGTATCAACTACCACACGATATACCAGAACATGACTGCATGCCCTTTCTAAATTACCACCATGCACCGCATAATTCATCATCTGACCACAACGACACTCGCTGAACCTTAATAGCCAAAATTCCATGAATCTGATGCTCCCAAGGCACCTTATTACATATATATACATCCTGCTATAATGCTAGCGACACCACCACAACGGAGGAGACGGGTAGAAATTCATAACCCACTGCAGAGCTAACAAATCATTGAATATCTCATCTTGACTAGAATCACCACCTCATTATGAACCAACTGTTGGTAATTGTCCTTCAATGTATTTCACATAATCTTATCGCACTGATACCTGACCCAATAATCTCGTCTCACCCAGTATGAACTGCTCAGATAACAAATCACCCCAAACATGACCAACATATTTATGCACGAGGGGACATTCCGTGCTGAGCGATTGAGAGGTTATGCACGAGGGGACATGCTGTGCCGTTTCTGTTTATTTACTTGTTTTGAGCAGTTAATTCCTGCTGTTATTTATACATTCCAATTGTTATCTTGTTCTGGAGTTTCAACTAGTTATTTCCCTTTGTCCCCAACATGTTCTCCCTCGTTGTTGTATTTACTTGATTATTTCTTGTCATTAAATCCTGTATACTATTGAATTACACAGGTGTTATGTGTGGTCGTGTCCTAGCCTCGTCACTACTTTGCCGAGGTTAGGCTCGACACTTAAGTAATACATGGGGTCGGTTGTACTAATGCTACACCTGCACTTCTTTATGTTGTGCAGATTACGGAGCCGGATCCAGTGAACATTGAGCGAGGGAGTATCCTTCAGTCCACGGCGACACCGAGGTAGTCCTGCAGGCGTCCGCAGGCCTTGGCGTCACCATCTATTTCTTTCCTTCTATCTTATCTTGTATTTCTAGACAGCTACACTTGTTTATTTCAGACTCATGTTTTTAGTAAATCTTAGACTGTCCGTGAAATTGTGACACCAGTTCTGGGGGTATGTTTAAGGAAATTTCGTAAGATTTATTATTTAAGTTGTTGAATTTCTTATCTTCCGCATTCTTATTTCTATTTGTTCTTGTATTTCACTTTTTAAATGCTAAATAACAAAGGAATAAATCAGAATAACCAGTAAAGTTGGCTTGTCTAGCAGGTTCAACGTTAGACGCCATCACGACCTGAAGGTGGAATCTCGGGTCGTGACTGACACCTATTTGGTCGCCCCATTTAGCCTATACCCATATTTTTAAAATTATTTAACCTATACCATAATTTTTACAACTTCAGGCGCCTCATTCTTCCTGCTACCTGTGCGCTCCTTTCTTCCTCATTTCTTTTCTACTCTTCATTTTTTGTAATTTGTAGTATATTTTACTGTTGATTTTCTCATAGTGACTGTCATTTTTGTCTGTATCTTGTGTTTCTTCCAATGCCGATTAGGATTCCCTGTTTCTCTAGTGATTTCTGTTAATGAGGTGTTTAATTAGTTTGTCAGCAAATAGAGAACAAACCTTCAGCTAAAACATGCTGAAGTCAGCAAATAGAGAACAAAAATTCAGCTAGTAGAATGCTTAAGTTCAGCAATTAAAAATAAAAACATCAGCCAACACTAAGTTTACGCGAAAAACTTCAGCTAAAACATGCTGAAGTTCAGCAAATAGAGAACAAAACTTCAGCTAGTACGACTGTAGAACAAAACTTCAGCTTATTTAGTGTTGAAGTTTTTAGAAATGAACTAAATAACTTCAGCATCTTCTGCTGAAGTTTTTGAAAAAGCTTTATGACAAAACTAATGAATCCAGGACAAAACTTCAGCTTATTTAGTGCTGAAGTTTTTACAAATGAACTAAATAACTTCAACATCTTCTGCTGAAGTTTTTGAAAAAGCTTTATGAAAAAACTATTGAATCCAGGACAAAACTTCAACTAAAACGTGCTGAAGTACAACAAATAGAGAACAAAACTTGAGCTAGTAGAATTCTTACTGTGACAACCCAAAATCTACTAAGGTCGTGATGGCACCAGACACCACCGTCAGGAAAGCCAATCATTAATTAGTTGAAATAATTTCCTGTTTTAACATCTTTTCCAAAATCGTTATCTTTCACTTACAAGTTATAATAAAGAATAAAAATTTATCAAATAAATACGACAAGTAAGCCATTCCATTTATTAAATTAAATCCCAAACACATCCCAGAACCCAATGTCACAAGTGCATGAGCAAATTCTAAGAATTTTACCATTTCTACAAAGCTTGCCGAAATACAATTGGACAAGGAAATCACTCGGCACGGAATGTCCCCTCGTGCATAAACTCACAATCGTTCGGCACGGAATGTCCCCTCGTGCGTAAATAAATAATCACTCGGCACGGAATGTCCCCTCGTGCATAACCTCACAATCACTCGGCACGCAATGTCCCCTCGTGCGTAAATAAATAATCACTCGGCACGGAATGTCCCCTCGTGCATAACCTCACAATCACTCGGCACGCAATGTCCCCTCGTGCGTAAATAAATAATCACTCGGCACGGAATGTCCCCTCGTGCATAACCTCACAATCACTCGGCACGCAATGTCCCCTCGTGCGTAAATAAATAATCACTCGGCACGGAATGTCCCCTCGTGCATAACCTCACAATCACTCGGCACGCAATGTCCCCTCGTGCGTAAATAAATAATCACTCGGCACGAATGTCCCTTCGTGCATACCCTCACAATCACTCGGCACAGAATATCCCCTCGTGCATAAATAGATAAGTCACTCGGCACGGAATGTCCCGTCGTGCACAACCTCATAGTCACTCGGCACGGAATGTCCCCTCGTTCATAACAAGTATAAAATCAACAATTTGACATGAAAATTCAACAAATAGAAACCTCAAATGCACAGAAATATTCAACAAGGATTCTACCGTCCCGGCAAGGAACTCAGCTATAACCAATCTCACTTAGAGGTATAATTTAACAAATAATCCTCAACCGAACGAGTAATCAATAACATTCTACATCATGATATATCCTCAATGTATCACTTCCACAATAACAATTAATTCATAACACAGAGAATATCAAAGAACACTATGAAATTCATCAAGTTCGACTCACGGGCATACTTGACCACAATATATATGTACCCGTCACCTCACCTATACGTTGGACATGGAATAACACATAGCAAATAAGACTCTATACCTATTCCCTCAAGCTAAGGTTAGGCCAAACACTTACCTCGACTCCATGAATGCAAATCAAGCCTCTAGCACCGCTTTTCCTTTCGAATCCGACTCCGAAACAATCGTATCTAGACATAATCGACTCAATAACATCAATAATTAATCAACAATTCAATTTCAATACCTAATTATAGATTTCCCAACATTCTTCCAAAAATTCCAAAATTCGACCCTGTGCCCCTTTGGTCCAAACACGAGGTTCGGACCAAAACCCGATCACCCATTCCCCCATGAGCCCGAATATTAAATTTGTTTTGAAATCCGACCCCAAAACGAGGTCAAATTCCCAAATATTCAAAAAGCCCTAACTCTACCCAAAACCCCAAATTCTACCCTTAAAATCCATGATTTTAGGCCTAGAATCTAATAAAGGTTGATGAAAATGGAAGAACACGAAGTTAGGATCACTTATCTATGAAGCTATGGTGGAAAAGGTGCTCCAAAATCGCCTAAGAGGGTTGGGGAAGAAGAAGTTTCAGAAAAATGGGTTAAATCCCGTGTAAGTATTCTGTTTTGGGGCTTTAAAATAACTAGGTGTTTTATACCTGTGCGGTCGCGAAAGGAGAAATGTGATCGCACAGTGAAAAGGTCCCCTAAGCTCCACGATCCCAGAAGGACAAACGCGATCGCACAGTGACCCAGACCTACTCCCCCGCGATTGCGAACCAGCTAATGCGGTCGCACAAGACAACTGACCAGCCCCCCCCCCCCCCCCCAGCTTCCTAAGCTCATATGCGATCACAGCTATGCCTATGCGATCGCATAGTGCAACAGTCTCACGCCCACACACACTGCTATGCGATCGCAACTACACCTATGCGATCGCATAGTGTAACACATCTACACTAGAAAATTGCCAAAACACCAGATTTTTCAACACTTTAGCACTCCGACACCTTCCCGAAACTCCCCGGNTGCAATAGTCTCACCCCCACACACACTGCTATGCGATCGCAACTACACCTATGCGATAGCGTAGTGTAACACATCAGACACAAGAAAATTGACAAAACACCAGATTTTTCCACACTTTAGCACTCCGACACCTACCCGAAACTCCCCCGAGCCCTCATGGCTCAAAACTAAACATGCACACAACCTCAAAAACATCCTACGGACTTATTCGGGTAATCAAAACACCAAATTAACATCATAAACATCGAATTAAACCTCAAAATTTATAAAAATTCTCAAAACTTCATTAACTCCCAAATTTTCCATTTTTAGTCTGAATCACGTCAAACTAAGTCCGTTTCTTACCAAATTTCACAGATAACTCATATAAATCATATTGAACCTGTTCCGGGCTACGGAACCATAATACCGGCCCAGTTTCACAGGTTTCACATCAAATATCATTTTCAAAAACCTTTATATTTTTCAGAAAACAATTTTCTTTAAAAAATTCATTTCTGGGACTTGGGATCTCGGAATTCGAGTTCAGGCATACACCCAAGTCCCATATTTTTCTATGGACCCTCCGGGACCGTCAAATCACGGATCCGGGTCCGTTTACCAAAAATGTTGATCAAAGTCAACTTTATTCAAATTTCAACACAAAAATATCATTTTTATCAGTTTTTTCACATAACGGCTTCCCAGCTATACGCCCGGGCTGCGCACGCAAATCGAGGTAAGATCTAAGGAGGTTTTCACAGCCTCGAAATACAGATTTAGCTAAAATTACACGGGATGACCTTTTGGGTCATCACAATCTCCACCTTTAAAACAACCGTTCGTCCTCGAACGAAGATAGAAAGGTACCTGAATTGGGGAAAAGATGGGGATATCGGCTCTGCATATCGGACTCAGACTCCCAGGTAGCTGCCTCAACAGGCTGACCTCTCCACTAAACACGAACTGAAGGATAACTCTTCGATCTTAAATGACGAATCTGCCGAGCTAATATGGCTACCGGCTCTTCCTCATAAGTCAAATCCTTGTCCAACTGGACACCGTTGAAGTCAAGTACATGAGAGGGATCGATAATATACCTCCGAAGCATAGATACATGAAACACCGGGTTTACGATTGATAGACTAGGTGGCAAAGCAAGTCTGTAGGCCACCTCTCTCACCTTGTCCAGAATCTCAAATGGACCAATGTACCTAAGTCTCAGCTTGCCCTTCCTTCCGAACCTTATCACGCCCTTCATGGGCGACACTCGAAGAAATACCCGGTCTCCAATCATAATGCTAAATCACGAACTCTGCGATCCGCGTAACTCTTCTGCCTGGACTGAGTTGTACGAAGTCTATCCTGAATAATCTTCACTTCATCCAAGGCATCCTGGACTAACTCTGAACCCAACAATCTAGCCTCTCCCGGCTCGAACCACCC
>ML381825.1:0-10581 GCA_005239525.1 Nicotiana knightiana
TCGCTACCGGATCTCATGATATTTTTCCGGGACATCAAATACGACCCAAGGAACCATAACAAAGATTTCGAAATGATCAAGTTACATTTTTTGGCATTTTATGGCAATTAAATTGGAATTCCACCAATTGTGCCTCTATTATCACTTGCCATGGTCCAGGCCAGAGGCCTTGGTACGGAGCGGGTACCGGATCGCATGATATTTTTTGGGATTCGACCCAAGGAACCATAACCAACACTTTGAAATGATCAAGTTACATTTTTTGGCAATTTATTTCAATTAAACTGGAATTCCGCAAGTCATGCATTTATTATCGCCTGCCATAATCCAGGCCGGACGCCTTGGTTTAAAGCCAGTACTGGATCGCATGACATTTGTTCAGGACATCAAATAAGACCCAATGAAGGATAACAAACGTTTCGAAATGATCAAGTTACATTTTTTGCATTTTATGGCAATTAAACTGAAATTCCGCCAGTCGTTCATGTATTATCGCCTGCCATGGTCCAGGCCGGACGCCTTGGTAGGGAGCCGGTACCAGATCACATGATATTTGTTTGGGACATCAAATATGACCCAAGGAACTATAGCCAATGCTTCGAAGTGATCGAGTTACATTTTTTGACATTTTATGGCAATTAAACTGGAATTTCGCAAGTCGTGCCAGTATTATCGCCTGCCATGGTCCAGGCTGGACGCCTTGGTATGGAGCCGGTATCAGATAGCATTATATTTGTCCGGTACATCAAATACGTCCCAAGTAACCATAACCAATGCTTCGAAATGATCAAGTTACATTTTTTGGCATTTTATGGATATTAAACTAGAATTCCGCAAGTCGTGCTTGTATTATCGCCATCCATGGTCCAGGCCGGACGCCATGGTGTAGAGAAGGTACCGGATCGCGTGATATTTTTTCGGGAGATCAAATACAACCCAAGGAACCATAACCAACTCTTCGAAATGATCAAGTTACATTTTTCGCATTTTATGGCAATTACACTGGAATTCTGCAAGTCGTGCCTGTATTATCGCCTGCCATGGTCCAGGCTGGACGCCTTGGTACGGAGCCGGTACCGGATCGCATGATATTTGTCCGGGACATTAAATACGACCCAAGGAGCCATAACCAACACTTCGAAATGATCAAGTTACATTGTTGGAATTTTATGGACATTAAATTGGAATTTCGCCAATCGTGCCTGTATTACGCCTGCCATGGTCTAGGCCAGAGGCCTTGGTACGGAGCCGGTACCGGATCGCATGATATTTTTCCGGGTAATCAAATACAACCCAAGGAACCATAACCAACGCTTCGAAATGATCAAGTTACATTTTTTCACATTTTATGGCAATTAAACTGGAATTGCGCCAGTCGTGCCTGTATTATCGCCTGCCATGGTCCAGGCTGGACGCCTTGGTACGGAGCCGGTACCGGATCGCATGATATTTTTCCGGGTAATCAAATACAACCCAAGGAACCATAACCACCGCTTCGAAATGATCAAGTTACACTTTTTGGCATTTTATGTCAATTAAACTGGTATTCCGCAAGTCGTGCTTTTCTTATCGCCTGCCATAGTCTAGGCCGGACGCCTTGGTATGGATCCGGTACCATATCCCATGATATTTGTTCAGGACATTAAATACGACCTAAGGAACCATAGCCAATACTTCGAAATGATCAAGTTAAATTTTTTGGCAGTTTATGGCAATTAAATTGGAAGTCTGCCAGTTGTGCCTGTATTATCTCCTGCCATGGTCAAGGCCGGGCGCCTTGGTACGGAGCTGGTACCTGATATTTGTACGAGACATCAAATACGACCCAAGGAACCATAACCCACGATTCGAAATTATCAAGTTACATTTTTTTGCATTTTATGGCAATTAAATAGGAATCCCACCAGTCGTGTCTGTATTATCGCCAGCCATGGTCCAGGCCGGACGCCTTGTTAGGGATCCGGTACCGGGTCGCATGATATTTGTCCGGGACATCAAATACAGCCCAAGTAACCATANCGTGCCTCTATTATCGCTTACCATGGTCCAGGCCAGAGGCCTTGCTATGGAGCCGGTACCGGATCGCATGATATTTTTTCGGGACATCAAATACGACCCAGGGAACCATAACCAACACTTCAAAATGATGAAGTTACATTCTTTTTGCATTTTATGGCAATTAAAAGGGAATTTTGCTAGTCGTGCCTATATTATCGCCTGCCATGGTCCAGGCAGGACGCCTTGGTACGGAGCNGCTTCGAAATGATCAACTTACATTTTTTGGCATTTTATGGCAATTAAACTGTAATTCCACCAATCGTGCATATATTATCGCCTGCCAAGGTGAAGGTCGGACGCCTTGGTACGTGGCCGGTATTGGACAGCATGATATTTGTCCGGGACATAAAATACAACCCAAGGAACCATAGCCAACGCTTCGAAATGATCAAGTTACATTTTTTNTAGGCCGGACGCCTTGGTACGGAGCCGGTACCAAATCACATGATATTTGTCTGGGACATTAAATACGACCCTAGGAACCATAGGCAACGCTTCGAAATGATCAAGTTACATTTCTTGGAATTTTATGGCAATTAAATTGGAACTTCGGCAGTCGTACCTGTATTACCGCCTGCCATCGTCTAGGCCGGACGCCTTGGTACGGAGCCGGTATCAGAAAGCATGATATTTGTCCGGGACATAAAATACAACCCAAGGAACCATAACTAACGCTTCGAAATGATCAAGATACATATTTTGAATTTTATTGCAATTAAATTGGCATTTTACTAGAAGTGCCTGTATTATCGCCTGCCATGGTCCAGGCCGGAGGCCTTGGTACGGAGCCGGTACCGGATCGCATGATATATTTTCGAGACATCAAATACGATCCATGGAACCATAAACAACGTTTCGAAATGATCAAGTTACATTTTTGGCATTTTATGGCAATTAAACTGGAATTCCGCAAGTCGTGCCTGTATTATCACCTGCCATGGTCCAGCCGGGACGCCTTGGTATGGAGCCGGTATCGGATAGTATGATATTTTTCCGGGACATCAAATAAGACCCGAGGAACCATAGCCAACGCTTCGAAATAATCAAGTTACATTTTTTGGCATTTTATGGCAATTAAACTGGAATTCCGCTCGTTGTCCCTGTATTATCGCCGGCCATGGTCCAGTCTGGATGCCTTGGTACGTAGCCGATACCGGATTGCAAGATATTTGTTCGGGACATTAAATATAACCCAAGAAACCATAACGAACGCTTCGAAATGATCAACTTACATTTTTTGGCATTTTATGGCAATTAAATTGGAATTCCGCCAGTCGTTCCTTTATTATCGCCTCCCATGGTCCAGGCCAGAGGCCTTGGTACAGGGCCGGTACCGGATTGCATGATATTTTTTCGGGACATCAAATACGACCGAAGGAACCATAACCAACGCTTCGAAATGATCAAGTTACATTTTTGGCATTTTATGGCAATTAAACTGGAATTCTTCCAATCGTGCCCGTATTATCGCCTGCCATGGTCCAGACCGGAGGCCTTGGTATGGAGCCGGTACCGGATCACATGATATTCTTTTGGGACATCAAATATGACCCTAGGAACCATAACCAACGCTTCAAAATGATCAAGTTACATTTTTTGGCATTTTATGTCAATTCAACTAGAATTCCGCAAGTTGTGCATGTATTATCGTCTGCCATAGTCCAGGCAGGACGCCTTGGTACAAAGCTAGTATCAGATCGCATGATATTTGTTCGGGACATAATATATGACCCAAGGAACCATAACCAATGCTTTGAAATGATCAAGTTATATTATTTTGCATTTTATGGCAATTAAATTGGAATTCCGCAAGTCATGTCTGTATTATCGCCTGCCATAGTCCAGGCCGGACGCTTTTGGTATGGAGCCGGTACCGGATCGCATGATATTTTTTCGGAACATCAAATACGACCCTAGGAACCATAACCAACGCTTCGAAACGATCAAGTTACATTGTTTGGCATTTTATGTCAATTAAACTGGAATTTCGCAAGTCGTGCATGTATTATCGCCTGCTATGGACCAGGCCGGACGCCTTGGCACGAAGCCGGTACCGGATCGTATGATATTTTTTTGGGACATCTAATACGACCCAATGAACCATAACCAACGCTTCTAAATGATCAAGTTACATTTTTTGGCATTTTATGGAAATTAAACTGGAGTTCCGCCAATAGTGCGTGTATTATCGCCTGCCATGGTCCAGGCCGGACGGCTTGGTATGGAGCCGGTATCAGATAGCATGATATTTGTCCGGGACATCAAATACGACCAAAGGAACCATAACCAATGCTTCGAAATGATCAATTTACATTTTTTGGAATTTTATGGAAATTAAACTCGAATTCCGCTAGTCGTGCATGTATTATCGCCTCCCATGGTCCAGGCCGGACGCCTTGGTACGGAGCCGGTACCGTATCGCATGATATTTATCCGAGACATCATATACGACCCAAGGAACCGTAATCAACGCTTCAAAATGATCAACTTACATTTTTTGGCATTTTATGGCAATTAAACTTTAATTCCACCAATCGTGCATATATTATCGCCTGCCATGGTCAAGGTCGGACGCCTTGGTACGGGACCGGTATTGGATAGCATGACATTTGTCCGGGACATAAAATACATACCAAGGAACCATAGCCAACGCTTCGAAATGATCAAGTTACATTTTTTCGCATTTTATGTTAATTAAACTGGAATTCCTCAAGTCGTGCATGTATTATCGCCCGCCATAGTCTAGGCCGGATGCCTTGGTACGGAGCCGGTACCAGATCACTTGATATTTGTGTGGGACCTCAAATACGACCCAAGGAACCATAGGCAACGCTTCGAAATGATCAAGTTACATTTTTTGGCATTTTATGGCAATTAAATTGGAACTTCGGCAGTCGTACCTGTATTACCGCCTGCCATGGTCTAGGCCGGACGCCTTGGTACAGAGCCGGTATCGGATAGCATGATATTTGTCCGGAACATCAAATACGACCCAAGGAACCATAACTAACGCTTCGAAATGATCAAGATACATTTTTTTGAATTTTATGGCAATTAAACTGGCATTCTACTAGAAGTGCCTGTATTATCGCCTGCCATGGTCCAAGCCGGACGCCTTGGTACGGAGCCGGTACCGGATCGCATGATATTTTTTCGGGACATCAAATACGACCGAAGGAACCATATGCAACGCTTCAAAATGATCAGGTTATATTTTTTGGCATTTTATGGAAATTAAATTGGAATTCCGTCAGTCGTTCCTGTGTTATCGCTTGCCATGGTCCAGGCCAGAGGCCTTGGTACGGAGCCGGTACCAGATCGTATGATATTTTTTCGGGACATCAAATACGATCGAAGGAACAATAACCAATGCTTCAAAATGATCAAGTTACATTTTTGGCATTTTATGGCAATTAAACTGGAATTCTTCCAATCGTGCCCGTATTATCGCCTGCCATGGTCCAGGCCGGAGGCCTTGGTACGGAGCCGGTACCGGATCNTTTATGGCAATTAAACTGGAATTCTTCCAATCGTGCCCGTATTATCGCCTGCCATGGTCCAGGCCGGAGGCCTTCGTACGGAACCGATACCGGATCGCATGATATTTTTTTGGGACATCAACTATGACCCAAGGAACCATAACCAACACTTCAAAATGATCAAGTTACATTTTTTGGCATTTTATGGCAATTAAACTGGAATTCCGCAAGTCGTGCATATATTATCGTCTGCCATAGTCCAGGCCGGATGCCTTGGTACAAAGCTAGTATCGGATCGCATAATATTTGTTCGGGACAACAAATACGACCCAAGGAACCATAACCAACTCTTCGAAATGATCAAGTTATATTTTTTGCAATTTATGGTAATTAAACTGGAATTCCGCAAGTCATGCCTATATTATCGCCTGCCATGGTCCAGGCCGGACGCCTTGGTATAGAGCCCGTACCGGATCACATGATATTTTTTCGGGACATCAAATACGACCCTAGGAACCATAACCGACGCTTCGAAATGATCAAGTTACATTTTTTGGCATTTTATGTCAATTAAACTGGAATTCCGCAAGTCGTGAATGTATTATCGCCTGCTATTGACCAGGCCGGACGCCTTGGGACGGAGCCGGTACCGGATCGTATGATATTTGTCCGTGACATCTAATACGACCCAAGGTACCATAACCAACGCTTCGAAATGATTAAGTTACATTTTTGGCATTTTATGGCAATTAAACTGGAATTTCGCCAATCGTGCGTGTATTATCGCCTGCCATGGTCCAGGCCGAACGCCTTGACACGGAGCCGTTACTGGATCGTATGATATTTTTCTGGGACATCATATACGACCCAAGGAACCATAACCAACGCTTCGAAATGATCAAGATATATTTTTTGGCATTTTATGGCAATTAAACTGGAATTTCGCCAATCGTGCGTGTATTATCGCCTGCCATGGTCCAGGCCGAACGCCTTGACACGGAGCCGTTACTGGATCGTATGATATTTTTCTGGGACATCATATACGACCCAAGGAACCATAACCAACGCTTCGAAATGATCAAGATATATTTTTTGGCATTTTATGGCAATTAAACTGGAATTTCGCCAATCGTGCGTGTATTATCGCCTGCCATGGTCCAGGCCGAACGCCTTGACACGGAGCCGTTACTGGATCGTATGATATTTTTCTGGGACATCATATACGACCCAAGGAACCATAACCAACGCTTCGAAATGATCAAGATATATTTTTTGGCATTTTATGGCAATTAAACTGGAATTTCGCCAATCGTGCGTGTATTATCGCCTGCCATGGTCCAGGCCGAACGCCTTGACACGGAGCCGTTACTGGATCGTATGATATTTTTCTGGGACATCATATACGACCCAAGGAACCATAACCAACGCTTCGAAATGATCAAGATATATTTTTTGGCATTTTATGTCAATTAAACTGGAATTCCGCAAGTCGTCCCTGTATCATCGTCTGCCATAGTCTAGGCCGGACGCCTTGGTATGGTGCCGGTACCAGATCCCATGATATTTTTCCGGGACATCAAATACGATCCAAGGAATCATAGCCAACGCTTCGAAATGATAAAGTTACATTTTTTGGCAGTTTATGGCAATTAAATTGGAATTCCGCCAGTTGTGCCTGTATTATCGCCTGCCATGGTCCTGGTCGGACGCCTTGGTACGGAGCTGGTACCGGATCGCATGACATTTGTACGGGACATCAAATATGACCCAAGGAACCGTAATAAACGCTTCAAATTTATCAAGTTACATTTTTTGGCATTTTATGGCAATTAAACTAGAATTCTGCCAGTTGTGCCTGTATTATCGCCTGCCATGGTCCAGGCCGGACGCCTTGGTACGGAGCCGGTATCAGATAGCATAATATTTGTCCGGGACATCAAATACGGCCCAAGTAACCATAAGTAATGCTTCTAAATGATCAAGTTACATTTTTTGGAATTTTATGGAAATTAAACTGGCATTCTGCCAGAAGTGCCTGTATTATCGCCTGCCATGGTCCAGGCCAGACGCCTTGGTACGGAGCCGGTATCAGATAGCATGATATTTGTCCGGGACATCAAATACGGCCCAAGTAACCATAACTAACGCTTCTAAATGATCAAGTTACATTTTTTGGAATTTTATGGCAATTAAACTGGCATTCTGCCAGAAGTGCCTGTATTATCGCCTGCCACGGTCCAGGCCGGACGCCTTGGTACGGAGCCGGTACCGGATCGCATGATATTTGTCCGGGACATCAAATACTACCCACGAAACCATAACCAAACCTTTGAAATGATCAAGTTACATTTTTTGGCATTTTATGGCAATTAAAATGGAATTTCGCTAGTCGTGCCTATATTATCACCTGCCATGGTCCAGGCCGGACGCCTTGGTACGGAGCCGTTACCGGATCGTATGATATTTTTCTGGGACATCATATACGACCCAAGGAACCATAAAAAATGCTTCAAAATGATCAAGTTACATTTTTTGGAAATTAAACTGGAATTTCGCAAGTTGTGCCTGTATTATCGCCTCCCATGGTCCAAGTCGGACGCCTTGGTATGGAGCCGGTACCGGATCGCATGATATTTTTTCGGGACATCAAATATGATCCTAAGAACCATAACCAACGCTTCGAAATGATCAAGTTACATTTTTTGGCGTTTTATGTCAATTTGCACGACTGGAATTCCGCAAGTCGTGCATGTATTATCGCCTGCCATGGTCCAGGCCAGACGCCTTGGCACGGAGCCGGTACCGGATCGTATGATATTTTTCTGGGACATCTAATACGACCCAAGGAACCATAACCAACGCTTCTAAATGATCAAGTTACATTTTTGGCATTTTATGGCAATTAAACTGGAATTCCGCCAATCGTGCGGATATTATCGCATGCGATGGTCCAGGCCGGACGCCTTGGTACGAAGCCGTTACCGGATCGTATGATATTTTTCTGGGACGTCATATACGACCCAAGGAACCATAAACAATGCTTCGAATGATCAAGTTACATTTTTTGGTAATTAAACTGGAATTCCGCCAGTCGTGCCTGTATTATCGCCTGCCATGGTCCAGGCCAGACGCCTTGGTACGGAGCCGGTATCGGATAACATGATATTTGTACGGGACATCAAATACGGCCCAAGTAACCATAACTAACGCTTCTAAATGATCAAGTTACATTTTTTGGCATCTTATGGCAATTAAACTGGCATTCTGCCAGAAGTGCCTGTATTATCGCCTGCCATGGTCCAGGCCATAGGCCTTGGTACGGAACCGGTACTAGATCGCATGATATTTTTCCAGGACATAAAATACGACCCTATGAACCATAACCAACGCTTCGAATGATCAAGTTACATTTTTTGGCATTTTATATCAATTACACTGGAATTCCGCAAGTCGTGCCTATATTATCGTCTGCCATAGTCTAGGCCGGACGCCTTGGTATGGAGCCGGTACCAGATCCCCATGATATTTTTTCGGGACATCAAATACGACCCAAGAAACCATAGCCAACACTTCGAAATGATCAAGTTACATTTTTTGGCAGTTTATGGCAATTAAATTTGAATTTCGCCAGTTGTGCCTGTATTATCGCCTGCCATGGTCCAGGCCGGACGCCTTGGTACGGAGATGGTATCAGATAGAATGATATTTGTCCGGGACATCAAATACGACCCAAGGAACCATAACCAACGCTTCAAAATTATCAAGTTACATTTTTTGGCAGTTTATGGCAATTAAACTGGCATTCTGCCAGAAGTGCCTGTATTATCGCCTGCCATGGTCCAGGCCGGACGCCTTGGTACGGAGATGGTATCAGATAGAATGATATTTGTCCGGGACATCAAATACCCCAAGTAACCATAATTAACGCTTCTAAATGATCAAGTAACATTTTTTGGAATTTTATGGCAATTAAAGTGGTATTCTGCCAGAAGTGCCTGTATTATCGCCTGCCACAGTCCAGGCCGGACGCCTTGGTACAGAGCCAGTACCGGATTGTATGATATTTGTCCGGGACATCAAATAATACCCATGAAACCATAACCAAACCTTTGAAATGATCGAGTTACATTTTTTGGCATTTTATGGCAATTAAAATGGATTTTCTCTAGTCGTGCCTATATTGTAACCTACCATGGTCCAGGCCGGACGCCTTGGTACGGAGCCGTTACCGGATCGTATGATATTTTTCTAGGACATCATATACGACCCAAGGAACCATAAAAAATGCTTCGAAATGATCAAGTTACATTTTTTGGAAATTAAACTGGAATTCCGCCAGTCGTGCCTGTATTATCGCCTGCCATGGTCCAGGCCGGACGCCTTGGTACGGAGCCGGTATCGGATAGCATGATATTTGTCCGAGACATCAAATACAGCCCAAGTAACCATAACTAACACTTCTAAATGATCAAGTTACATTTTTTGGCAATTAAACTGGAATTTCGCAAGTCACGCCTATATTATCGCCTGCCATAATCCAGGCCAGACGCTTTGGTACCGAGCCGGTACATGATTGCATGATATTTTTTATGGATATCAAATACGAACCAAGGAACCATAACCAATGCTTCGAAATGATTAAGTTACATTNCATGGTGCCAGTACCAGATCGCCTGATATTTTTCTGGGACATCAAACACGACCCAAGGAACTATAACCAACTCTTCGAAATGATCAAGTTACATATTTTGGCATTTATGGCAATTAAACTGGTATACCTCCAAGTCGTGCATGTATTATCGCCTACCATGGTCCAGCCCGGATACCTTGGTACGTTGCCAGTACCAGATCACATGATATTTGTCTGGGACAGTAAATACGACTCAAGGAACCATAACCAACTCCTCGAAATGATCAAGTTACATTTTTTGTCATTTTATGTCAGTTAAACTGGAATTCCGCAAGTCATGCCTGTATTATCGCCTGCCATAATCCAGGCCAGATGCTTTGGTACAGAGCCGGTACCAGATCGCATGATATTTTT
>ML381826.1:0-17074 GCA_005239525.1 Nicotiana knightiana
ACTGGCGGAATTTCAGTTTAATTACTATAAAATGCCAAAAACTGTAACTTGATCATTATGAAGTATTGGTTATGGTTCCTTGGGTTGTATTTGATGTCCCGAAAAAATGTCATGTGATCCGGTACCGGCTCCGTATCAAGGCGTCCGGTCTAGACCATAGCACGCGATAATATAGGCACGACTGGCGGAATTCCATTTTAATTGCCATAAAACGCCAAAAAATGTATCTTGATCATTTTGAAGCTTTGGTTGTTGTTCCTTGGGTCGTATTTGATGTCCCGTACAAATATCATGTGATCCGGTACCGGCTCCATACCAAGGAGTCTGGCCTGGACCATAGCAGGCAATAATACAGGCACGACTGGCAAAATTCCAGTCTAATTGCCGTAGAATGCCAAAAAATGTANACAGCTCCGTACCAAGGCGTTCGACATGGACCCTGGCAGGCGATAATACAGGTACGACTAGTGGAATTCGAATTTTATTGTCATAAAATGCCAAAAAATTAACTTGATCATTTAGAAGTGTTGGTTATGGTTCCTAAGGTCGTATTTGATGTCCCGGACAAATATCATGCGATCTGGTACCGGCTCTATACCAAGGCGTCCGACCTGGACCATGGTAGGCAATAATACAGGCACGACTGGCGGAATTCAAGTTTCATTGTAATAAAATGCCAAAAAATGTAAGTTGATCATTTTGAAGCGTTAGTTATGGTTCCTAAGGTCGTATTTGATGTCCCGGAAAAATATCATGCGATCCGATACCGGCTCCGTATCAAGGCATCCGGCCTGGACCATGGCAGACGATAATAAATGCACGACTGGCGGAATTCCAATTTAATTGCCATAAAATGCCAAAAAATGTAACTTGATCATTTTGAAGCCTTAGTTATGGTTCCTTGGTTTTTATAAGCAGTCCCGATCAAATATCATGGATCTGGTATCGGCTCTTTACCAAGGCGTGCGGCGTGGACCATGGCAGGCGATAATACAGGCACGGCTAGCGGAATTCTAGTTTAATTGCCATAAAATGCCAAAAAAAACATAACTTGATCATTTCGAAGCATTGGTTATGGTTCCTTGGGTCATATTTGATGTCCTAGACAATATCATGCAATCCGGTACCGGCACCGTACCAAGGCGTCCAGCCTGAACCATGGCAGACAATAATATAGGCACGACTAGCGGAGTTCCAGTTTAATTGCCATAAGATGCCAAAAATTGTAAATTGATCATTTCGAAGCCTTGTTATGGTTCCTTGGGTCGTACTTGCTGTCCCGAACAAATATCATGCGATCCGATATCGGCTTCGTACCAAGGCGTGCGGCTTGGACCATGGCAGGCGATAATACAGGCACTACTGGCGGAATTCTAGTTTAATTGCCATAAAATGCCAAAAAATGTAACTTGATCATTTCGAAGAGTTGGTTGTGGTTCCTTGAGTCGTATTTTATATCCCGTAAAAATATCATGCAATCCGGTACCAGCTCCGTACCAATGCGTCCGGCCTAGACTATGGCAGGCAATAATACCGGCACGACTAGCGGAATTCTAGTTTAATTTCCTTAAAATGCCAAAAAATATAAATTGATCATTTCTAAGCATTGGTTATGGCTCCTTGGGTCTGTTTGATGTCCCAGATAAATATCATGCGATCCGGTACCGTCTCCGTACCAAGGCTTCCGACCTGGACAATGGCAGGCAATAATACATGCACGAATAGCGAAATTCCAGTTTAATTTCCATAAAATGCCAAAACATTTAACTAGATCATTTCGAAGCGTTGGTTATGGTTCTTTGTGTCGTATTTGATGTCGCATAAAAATATCATGCAATCCGGTATAGGTTCCGTACCAAGGCATCCGGCCTGGACAATGGCAGGCGATAATACAAGCACGACTGGCGGAATCCCTGTTTAATTGCCATAAAATGCCAAAAAATGTAACTTGATCATTTCGAAGCCTTGGTTATGGTTCCTTGGGTCGTATATGCAGTCCCGAAAAAATATCATGCGATCCGATATCGGCTCTGTACCAAGGCATGCGGCTTGGACCATGGCAAGCGATAATACAGGCACGACTAGCGGAATTCCATTTTAATTGCCATAAAATGCCAAAAAATGTAACTTGATAATTTTGAAGCGTTGGTTGTGGTTCCTTGGGTCGTATTTGATGTCCCGTAAAAATATCATGTAATCTGGTATCATATCCATACCAAGGCGCCAGGCCTGGACCATGGCAGGCGATAATACAGGCACGACTGGCAGAATTCTAGTTTAATTTCCATAAAATGCCAAAAAATCTAATTTGATCATTTCTAAGCTTTGGTTATGGTTCCTTGGGTCGTATTTGATGTCCTGGAGAAATATCATGTGATTGGGTACCGGCTCCGTACCAAGGCGTCCGGCTTGGACCATGGCAGGCGAGAATGCATGCACAATTGTTGGAATTCCAGTTTAATTGCCATAAAATGCCAAAATATGTAACTTGATCATTTCGAAGCGTTGGTTATGGTTTCTTGGGTCGTGTTTGATGTCCCAAAAAAATATCATGCGATCCGGTACCTGCTCCGTACCAAGGCGTCCGGCCTGAACCATGGCAGACAATAACATAGGCACGACTGGCGGAATTCCAATTTAATTGCCACAGAATGCCAAAAAATGTAACTTGATTATTTCGAAGCGTTGGTTGTGGTTCCTTGAGTCGTATTTGCTGTCCTGGAGAAATATCATGCGATCTAGTACCGGCTCCGTATCAAGCCATCCGGCCTGGACCATGGCAGGCGATAATACAGGCACGACTGGCGGAATACCAGTTTAATTTCCACAAAATGCTAAAAAATGTAACTTGATGATTTCGAAGCGTTGGTTATGATTCCTTGGGTCATATTTGATGTCCTGGACAAATATCATGCAATCTGGTACCGGCTCCGTACCAAGGTGTTTGGTTTGGACCATGGCAGGCGATAATATAGGCACGACTGGCCGATTCAAGTTCATTTTCATAAGATGCCAAAAAATGTAACTTGATCGTTTCGAAGCATTGATTATGGTTCCTAAGGTCGTATTTGATGTCCCGTACAAATATCATGCGATCCGGTATCGGCTCCGTACCTAGGCGTCCGGCCTGGACCATGGCAGGCGATAATACAGACACGACTGGCGGAATTCCAGTTTAATTTCCATAAAATGCCAAAAAATGTAACTTGATAATTTTCAAGCATTGGTTATGGTTCCATGGATCGTATTTGATGTCCCGGTAAAATATCATGAAATCCGGTACCGGCTCCACACCAAGGCGTCCAGCCTGGACAATGGCAGGCGATAATACAACCACGACTAGCAGAATTCCAGTTTCATTGCCATAAAATGCCAAAACATGTCACTTGATCATTTCTAAGCATTGCTTATGGTTCCTTGGGTCATATTTGATGTCCCGGACAAATATCATGCGATCCGGTACCGGCTTCGTACCAAGGCGTCCAGCCTGGACCATGGCAGGCGATAATAAAAGCACGACTAGCGGAATTCCAGTTTAATTTCCATAAAATCCCAAAAAATGTAACTTGATCATTTTGAAGCATTGGTTATGGTTCCATGGATCGTAAGTGATGTCCCGGTAATATATCATGAAATCCGGTACCGGCTCCATACCAAGGCGTCCAGCCTGGACAATGGCAGGCGATAATACAACCACGACTAGCAGAATTCCAGTTTCATTGCCATAAAATGCCAAAANAATATCATGCGATCCGGTACCGGTTCCATACCTAGGCGTCCGGCCTGGACCGTGGAATGCGATAATATAGGCAAGATTGGCGGAATCCCAGTTTAATTGCCATAGAATGCCAAAAAACGTAACTTGAATATTTCGAAGGCGTTGGTTATGGTTCCTTGGGTCGTATTTGATGTCCCAGACAAATATCATGTTATCCGGAACCGGCTCCGTTCCAAGGCTTCTGGCCTGGACCATGGCAGGCGATAATACAAGCACGATTGGCGGAATTCCAGTTTAATTGCCATAAAATGCCAAAAAATGTAACTTTATCATTGCGAAGCATTGATTATGGTTCCTTGGGTCGTATTTGATATCCCGGACAAATATCATGTTATCCG
Source organism: Nicotiana knightiana (assembly GCA_005239525.1). Lineage (NCBI taxonomy): Eukaryota > Viridiplantae > Streptophyta > Magnoliopsida > Solanales > Solanaceae > Nicotiana > Nicotiana knightiana. The sequence continues at coordinate 4,117 of ML381826.1, forward strand.
GCACCGGCTCCGTACCAAGGCGTCAGGCCTGGACCATGGCAGGCGATAATACAAGCACGACTAGCGGAATTCCAGTTTCATTGTCATAAAATGCCAAAAAATGTAACTTGATCATTTCGAAGTGTTGGTTTTTGTTCCTTGGGTCCTATTTGATGTCCCGTACAAAAATCATGTCATCCGGTACCGGCTTTGTACCAAGGAGTCCGGCCTGGACCATGGCAGGCGATAATACAGGCACGACTGGCGGAATTCCAGTTTAATTGCCATAAAATGCCAAAAAATGTAACTTGATCATTTCGAAGCATTGGTTATGGTTCCTTGGGTCGTATTTTATATCCGGGACAAATATCATGCGATCCAGTACTGGCTCCGTACCAAGGTGTCCGTCCAGGACATGGCAGGCCATAATACAGGCATGATTGGGGGAATTCCAATTTAATTTCCATAAAATGCCAAAAAATGTAACTTGATCATTTCAAAGTGTTTGTTATTGTTGCTTGGGTCCTATTTGATGTCCCAGAAAAATATCATGTGATCCGGTACCGGCTCTGTTCGAAGGAGTCCGGCCAGGACCATGGCAGGCGATAATACAGGCATGACTGGCGGAATTCCAATTTAATTTCCATAAAATGCCAAAAAATGTAACTTGATCATTTCGAAGCGTTTGTTTTTATTACTTGGGTCCTATTTGATGTCCCGTACAAATATAATGTGATCCGGTACCGGCTCCGTACCAAGGAGTCCGGCTTGGACCATGGCACGCGATAATACTGGCACGACTGGCAAAATTTCGGTTTAATTACTATAAAATGCCAAAAAATTAAACTTAATCATTTCGATGCGGTTGTTATGGTTCTTTGGGTCGTATTTGATGTCCCGGAAAATATCATGAGATCCGCTACCGGCTCCGTACCAAGGCGTCTGGCCTGAATCATGGTAGGCAATTATACAAGCACGACTGGCGAAATTCTAGTTTAATTACCATAAAATGCCAAAAAATGTAATTTGATCATTTCGAAGCGTTGGTTATGGTTTATTGGGTCGTACTTGCTGTTCCGGACATATATCATGCGATCCAGTACCGGTTCCGTACCAAGGCGTCCGGCCTGGACCATGGCAGGCGATAATACAGGCACGACTGGCGGAATTTCAGTTTAATTACTATAAAATGCCAAAAATTGTAACTTGATCATTATGAAACATTGGTTATGGTTCCTTGGGTTGTATTTGATGTCCCAAAAAAATGTCATGTGATCCGGTACCGGCTCCGTATCAAGGCGTCCGGTCTAGACCATAGCACGCGATAATATAGGCACGACTGGCNCTTAACTTGATCATTTCGACGCATTGGTTGTGGTTCCTTGGGTCGTATTTGATGTCCCGTAAAAATATCATGCAATCCGGAACCGTCTCCGTACCAAGGCGCCCGGCCTGGACCATGGCAGGCGATAATACAGGCACGACTGGCAGAATTCAAGTTTAATTGCCATAAAATGCCAAAAAATGTAACTTGATCATGTCGAAGCGTTGTTTATGGTTCCTTGGGTCATATTTTATGTCCCGGAAATATATCATGGGATCCGGTACCGGCTCCGTACCAAGACGTCCGGCCTGGACCATGGCAGGCGATAATACAGGCACGACTGGCAGAATTCAAGTTTAATTGCCATAAAATGCCAAAAAATGTAACTTGATCATGTCGAAGCGTTGTTTATGGTTCCTTGGGTCATATTTTATGTCCCGGAAATATATCATGGGATCCGGTACCGGCTCCGNAGGTCGTATTTGATATCCCGGAGAAATATCATGTGATCGCGTACGGGCTCCGTACCAAGGCGTCCGGCCTGGACCATGGCAGGAGATAATACATGCACGATTGTTGGAATTCCAGTTTAATTGCCATAAAATGCCAAAATATGTAACTTGATCATTTCGAAGCGGTAGTCATGGTTCCTTGGGTCGTATTTGATGTCCCGGAAAAATATCATGCGATCAGATACCGGCTCCGTACCAAGGCGTCCGGCCTGAAGCATGGCAGACAATAATATAGGCACGACTGGCGGAATTCCAGTTTAATTGCCATAGAATGCCAAAAAATGTAACTTGATCATTTCGAAGCGTTGGTTGTGGTTCCTTGGGTAATATTTGCTGTTCCAGACAAATATCATGCGATCCGTTACCGGCTCCGTATCAAGCCATCCGGCCTGGACCATGGCAGGCGCTAATATAGGCACGACTGGCGGAATACCAGTTTAATTGCCACAAAATGCTAAAAAATGTAACTTGATCATTTCGAAGCGTTGGTTATGGTTCCTTGGGTCGTATTTGATCTCCAGGAGAAATATCATGCAATCGGGTATTAGATCAGTACCAAGGCGTCCGGCCTTGACCATGACAGGCGATAATACATGCACGACTAGTGGAATTCCAGTTTAATTGCCAAAAAATGCCAAAAAATGTAACTTGATCATTTGGGAGCATCGGTTATGGTTCCATGGGTCTTATTTAATTTCCCAGACAAATATCATGCAACCTGGTACCGGCTCCGTACCAAGGCGTTTGGTCTGGACCATGGCAGGCGATAATATAGGCACGACTGGCCGAATTCAAGTTTCATTGTCATAAGATGCCAAAAAATGTAACTTGATCATTTCGAAGCGTTGGTTATGGTTACTAAAGTCGTATTTGATGTCCCGTGCAAATATCATGCGATCCTATATCGGCTCCGTACCTAGGCTTCCAGCCTGGACCATGATAGGCTATAATACAGACACGATTGGCGGAATCCCAGTTTAATTACCATAAAATGCCAAAAAATCTTAATTGATCATTTCGATGCGTTGGTTATGGTTCCTTGGTTAAATTTCATGTCCCGGACAAATATCATGCCATCCGGTACCGGCTTCGTACCAAGGCGTCCAGCCTGGACCATGGCAGGCGATAATACATGCACGACTAGCGAAATTCCAGTTTAATTTTCACAAAATGCCAAAAAATGTAACTTGATCATTTCGAAACATTGGTTATGGTTCCACGGGTCATATTTGATGTCCAGGAAAAATATCATGCAATCCGGTACCCTCTCCGTACCAAGGTGTCCAGCCTGGACAATGGCAGGCGATAATACAACCACGACTAACAGAATTCCAGTTTCATTGCCATAGAATGCCAAAAAATGTAACTTGATCATTTCTAAGCGTTGGTTATGGTTCCTAAGGTCGTATTTGATGTCCCGAACAAATATCATGTGATCCGGTACCGGCTCAATACCTAGGCGTCCGGCCTGGACCATGGAAGACGATAATACAAGCAAGATTGGCGGAATCCCAGTTTAATTGCCATAAAATTCCAAAAAATGTAACTTGAATATTTCAAAGACGTTGGTTATGGTTCCTTGGGTCGTATTTGATGTCCCAGACAAATATCATGTTATCCGAAACCGGCTCCGTACCAAGGCTTCTGGCCTGGACCATGGCAGGCGATAATACAGGCACGATTGGCGGAATTCTACTTTAATTGACATAAAATGCCAAAATGTAACTTGATCATTTCAAAGCGTTTGTTGTGGTTCCTTGGGTCGTATTTGATGTCGCGGACAAATATCATGCGATCCGGTACTAGCTCCGTACCAAGGCGTCCGTTCAGGACCATGGCAGGCGATAATACACGCACGACTGGCGGAATTCCAGTTTAACTGCCGTAAAATTCCAAAAAATGTAAATTGATTATTTTGAAGCGTTGGTTATGGTTCCTTGGGTCGTATTTGATGTCCCGGACAAATATCATGGGATCTGATACTGGCTCCATACCAAGGCGTCTGGTCTGGACCATGGCAGACGATAATATAGGCACGACTGGCGGATTTCCAGTTTAATTTCCATAAAATTCAAAAAAATGTAACTTGATCATTTCGAAGCATCGGTTATGGTTCCTTGGGTCATATTTTATGTCCCGGACAAATATCATGTGATCCGGTACCAGTTCCGTACCAAGGCGTCCAGCATGGACCATGGCATGCGATAATACATGCACGACTGGCGGAATTCCAATTTAATTGCCATAAAATGCTAAAAAATGTAACTTGATCATTTCGAAGCGTTGGTTATGGTTCCTAAGGTCGTATTTAATGATCCAGACAAATATCATGCGATTCGGTACCGGTTTCGTGCCAATACGTCTGGCCTGGACTATGGCAGGCGATAATACAGACACGGTTGGCGGAATTCCAGTTTAATTGCCATAAAATGCCAAAAAATGTAACTTGATCATTTCGAAGCATTGGTTATGGTTCCTAAGATCATATTTGATGTCCCGGACAAATATCATGCGATCTGCTACCGGCCCATACCAACGCATTCGGCGTGGACCATGGCAGGCGATAATATAGGCACGACTGGCGGAATTACAATTTAATTGCCATAAAATTCCAAAAAATGTAACTTGATTATTTCGAAGCCTTGGTTATGGTTACTTGGGTCGTATTTGCTGTGCCGAACAAATATCATGCGATTCGGTATCGGCTACATACCAAGGCGTGCGACTTGGACCATGGCAGTCGATAATACAGGCACGACTAGCGGAATTCTAGTTTAATTGCCATAAAATGCCAAAAAATGTAACTTGATTATTTCGAAGCATTGGTTGTGGTTCCTTGAGTCGTATTTGCTGTCACGTAAAAATATCATGCAATCCGGTACCGGCTCCGTACCAATGCGTCCAGCCTGGACCATGGCATGCGATAATACAGGCACGACTGGCGGAATTCTAGTTTAATTTCCATAAATGCCAAAAAATGTAACTTGATCATTTCAAAGCGTTGGTTATGGTTCCTTGGGTCGTATTTGATGTCCCGGAGAAATATTACATGATCGGGTACCGGCTCCTTACCAAGGCGTCTGGCCTGGACCATGGCAGGCAATAATACATGCACGATTGGCGGAATTCCAGTTTAATTGCCATTAAATGCCACAAAATTAACTTGATCATTTGGAAGCGTTGGTAATGGTTCCTTGGGTCGAATTTGATGTCCCGTACAAATATCATGCAATCCTATACCGGCTCTGTACCAAGGCGTCCGGCCTAGACCATGGCAGGCGATAATACAGGCTTGATTAGCGGAATTCCAGTTTAATTGCCATAAAATGCCACAAAATGTAACTTGATCATTTCGAAGCGTTGGTTATGGTTCCTTGGGTAGTATTTGATGTACCAAGAAAATATCATGTGATCCAGTACCGGCTCTGTACCAAGGCGTCTGGCCTGGACCATGGCAGGCGATAATACAGTCACGACTGGCGTAATTCCAGTTTAATTGCTGTAAAATTTAAAAAAATGTGACTTGATCATTTCGAAGCGTTGGTTATGGTTCCTTGGGTCATATGTGATGTCCCAGAAAAATATCATGCGATCCGGTACCGGTTCCATACCAAGGCATCCAGCCTGGGCCATGGTAGGCGGTAATGCATGCACGACTGGCGGAATTCCAGTTTAATTGCCATAAAATGCCAAAAATGTAACTTGATCATTTTGAAGCATTGGTTATGGTTCCTAAGATCGTATTTAATGTCCCAGACAAATATCATGCGATTCGGTACCAGTTCCGTACCAATGTGTCCGGCCTGGACCATGGTAGGCGATAATACAAGCACGGTTGGGGGAATTCCAGTTTTATTGCCATAAAATGCCAAAAATGTAACTTGATCATTTCGAAGAGTTGGTTATGGTTCCTAATATCGTATTTGATGTCCCAGACAAATATCATGTGATCTAGTACCGGCTCCTTACCAAGGCATCCGGCCTGGACCATGGCAGACAATAATATAGGCACAACTGGCGGAATTCCAGTTTAATTATCATAGAATGCCAAAAAATATAACTTGATCATTTCGAAGCGTTCGTTATGGTTCCTTGGGTCGTATTTGCTGTCCCGGAAAAATATCATGTGATCCGTTACCGGCACCGTACCAAGCTATCCGGCTTAGACCATGGCAGGCGATAATACATGCACGACTGTAAGAATTCCAGTTTAATTGCCACTAAATGCTAAAAAATGTCATTTGATCATTTCGAAACGTTGGTTATGGTTCCTTGGGTCTTATTAGATGTCCTAGACAAATATCATGCGATCCGGTACCGGCTCCGTACCAAGGCGTCCGGCTTGAACCATGGTAGACAATAATATAGGCACGACTGGCGGAGTTCCAGTTTAATTGCCATAAAATGCCAAAAATTATAAATTGATCATTTTGAAGCGTTGCTTATGGTTCCTTGGGTCATATTTGATGTCCCGAAAAAATATCATGCCATCCGGTACCGGCTCCGTACCAAGGCGTCCGGCCTGGACCATGGCAGGCGATTATATAGGTCAGACTAGCGGAATTCCAGTTTCATTGTCATAAAATACCAAAAAATGTAACTTGATCATTTCGAATCGTTGGTTATGGTTCCTAAGGTCGTATTTGATGTCCCGAACAAATATCATGCGATTCGGTACCGGCTCCGTATCAAGGCATCCGGCCTGGACCATGGCAGGCGATAATACAGGCATGATTGGCAGAATTCCAATTTAATTCCCATAAAATGCCAAAAAATGTAACTTGATCATTTCGAAGCCTTGGTTATGGTTCCTTGGGTCGTATTTGCTGTCCCGGACAAATATCATGTGATCCGGTACCAGCTCCGTACAAAAGCGTCCGACCTAGACCATGGAAGGCGATAATACAAGCACGACTGGCAGAAATCACGTTTAATTTCCATAAAATGCTAAAAAATGTAACTTCATTATTTCGAAGCATTGGTTATGGTTCCTTGGGTGGTATTTTCTATCCCGGACAAATATCATGTGATCCGGTACCGGCTCCGTACCAAGGCGCCCGACCTTGACCATAGCAGGCAATAATACAGGCACGACTGGCGAAATTCCAGTCTAATTGCCATAGAATGCCAAAAAATGTAACTTGATCATTTCGAAGTGTTGGTTATGGTTCATTGGGTCATATTTTATGTCCCGGAGAAATATCATGCGATCGGGTACCGGCTCCATACCAAGGCATCCGGCCTGGGCCATGGCAGGCGATTATACAGGCACGACTGGCAGAATTCCAGTTTAATTTCCATAAAATGCCAAAAAATGTAACTTGATTATTTCGAAGCGTTGGTTATGGTTCCTTGGGTCATATTTTATGTCCCAAAAAAATTTCATGGGATCCGGTACCGGCTCCGTACCAAGGCGTCCGGCCTGGACCATGGCAGGCGATAATACAGGGACAACTAGCGGAATTCCAATTTAATTGCCAGAAAATGCCAAAAAATGTAACTTGATCATTTCAATGCCTTGGTTAATGTTCCTTGGGTAGTCTTTGCGGTCCTAGACAAATATCATGCGATCCGGTACCGGCTCCGTACCAAGGCGTCTGACTTGGACCATGGCAGGCGATAATACAGACACGACTAGTGGAATTCTACTTTAATTTTCATAAAATGCCAAAAAATGTAACTTGATCATTTCTAAGCAATGGTTATGGTTCCTCGGGTCGTATTTGATGTCCTAAAGAAATAGCATGTGATCGGGTACCGGCTCCGTACCAAGGCGTTCGGCCTGGACCATGGCAGCGATAATACACGCACGACTAGCAGAATTCCAGTTTCATTGTCATAAAATGCCAAAAATTGTAACTTGATCATTTCAAAGCGTTGGTTATGGTTCCTAAGGTCGTATTTGATGTCCCGGACAAATAATATGTGATCTGGTACCGGCTCCATACCAAGGCGTCCGTCCTGGACCATGGCAAGCGATAATATAGTCACGACTAGCGGAATTCCAGTTTAATTTCCATAAAATGCCAAAAAATGTAACTTGATCATTTCAAAGCGTTGGTTATGGTTCCTAAGGTCGTATTTGATGTCCCGGACAAATAATATGTGATCTGGTACCGGCTCCATACCAAGGCGTCCGTCCTGGACCATGGCAAGCGATAATATAGTCACGACTAGCGGAATTCAACTTTCATTGTCATAAAATGCCAAAAAAAATAACTTGATCATTTTGAAGCGTTGGTTATGGTTCCTAAGGTCGTATTTGATGTCCCGGAAAAATATCATGCAATCCGATACCAGCTCAGTATCAAGGCATCCGGCCTGGACCATGGCAGGCTATAATACAGGCACGACTGGCGGAATTCAAATTTAATTGCCATAAAATGCAAAAAAATGTAACTTGATCATTTCGAAGCCTTGGTTATTGTTCCTTGGGTCATATTTGCAGTCCCGAACAAATATCATGCGATCCGGTATCGGCTCTGTACCAACGCGTGCGGCTTCGACCATGGCAGGCGATAGTACAGGTACGACTAGCGGAATTCTCGTTTAATTTCCATAAAATGCCAAAATGTAATTTGATCATTTCTAAGCGTTCGTTATGGTTCCTTGGGTCATATTTGATGTCCTGGATAAATATCATGCGATCCGGTACCGGCTTCGTACCAAGGCGTCCAGCCTGGACCATGGCAGGCGATAATACAGGCACGATTGGCAGAATTCTAGTTTAATTTCCATAAAATGCCAAAAAATGTAATTTTATCATTTCCAAGCGTTCGTTATGGTTCCTTGGGTCATATTTGATGTCCCGAAGAAATATCATGTGATCGGGTACCTGCTCCGTACCAAGGCGTCCGGCCTGGACCATGGCAGGCGATAATACATGCACGATTGTTGGAATTCCAGTTTAATAGCCATAAAATGCCAAAATATGTAACTTGATCATTTCGAAGCGGTTGTTATGGTTCCATGGGTCGTATTTGATGTCCCGGACAAATATCATGCTATCCGGTACCGGCTCCGTACCAAGGCGTCCGGCTTGAACCATGGCAGACAATAATATAGGCACGACTGGCGGAATTCCAGTTTAATTGCCATAGAATGCCAAAAAAATGTAACTTGGTCATTTCGAAGTGTTGGTTGTGGTTCCTTGGGTCGTATTTTCTGTCCCAGAAAAATATCATGCGATCCGGTACCGGCTCCGTATCAAGCCAACTGGCCTGGACCATGGCTGGCGATAATATAGGCACGACTGGCGGAATACCAGTTTTATTGCCATAAAATGCTAAAAATGTAACTTGATCATTTCGAAGTGTTGGTTATGTTTCCTTAGGTCGTATTTGATGTCCCGGAGAAATATCATGCAATCGGGTACTAGCTCAGTACCAAGGCATCCGACCTGGACCATGGCATGCGATAATACAGGCACGACTAGCAGAATTCTAGTTTAATGGCCAAAAAATGTAACTTGATCATTTCGAAGCATTGGTTATGGTTCCATGGGTCTTATTTGATGTCCAGGACAAATATCATGCAATCTGGTACCGGCTCCGTACCAAGGCGTTTGGTCTGGACCATGGCAGGCGATAATATAGGAACGACTGGCAGAATTCGAGTTTCATTATCATAATATGCCAAAAAATTTAACTTGATCATTTCGAAGCGTTGGTTATGGTTCCTTGGGTCATATTTGATGTCCCGGACAAATATCATGTGATCTGGTACCGGCTTCGTACCAAGGCGTCCAGCCTGGACCATGGCAGGCGATAATACATACACGACTAGCGGAATTCCAGTTTAATTTCCATAAAATGCCAANTCCAAAAATATGTAACTTGATCATTTCGAAGCGTTGGTTGTGGTTCCTTGGGTCGTATTTTCTGTCCCAGACAAATATTATGCGATCCGGTACTGGCTCCGTATCAAGCCAACCGGCCTGGACCATGGCAGGCGATAATACATGCACGACTGGCGGAATACCATTTTAATTGCCACAAAATGCTAAAAATGTAACTTGATCATTTAGAAGCGTTGGTTGTGGTTCCCTGGGTCGTATTTGATGTCCCGGAGAAATATCATGCAATTGGGTACTAGCTCAGTACCAAGGCGTCCGGCCTGGACCATGGCAGACGATAATATAGGCACGACTAGCAGAATTGCAGTTTAATTGCCAAAAAATGTAACTTGATAATTTCAAATCATTGTTTATGTTTCCATGGGTCTTATTTGATGTCCCGGACAAATATCATGCAATCTGGTACCGGTTCTGTAACAAGGCGTTTGGTCTGGACCATGGCAGGCGATAATATAGGCACGACTGGCCTAATTCGAGTTTCATTGTCATAAGATACCAAAAAATGTAACTTGATCATTTCGATGCGTTGGTTATGGTTCCTTGGGTCATATTTGATGTCCCAGACAAATATCATGTGATCCGGTACCGGCTTGGTACCAAGGCGTCCAGCCTGGACCATGGCAGGCGATAATACATGCACGACTAGCGGAATTCCAGTTTAATTTCCATAAAATGCCAAAAAATGTAACTTGATCATTTCTAAGCATTGGTTATGGTTCCTAAGGTCGTATTTATGTCCCGAACAAATATCATTCGATCCGGTACCAACTCCGTACCTAGCCGTCCGGCCTGGACCATGGAAGGCGATAATACAGGCAAGATTGGCGGAATCCCAGTTTAATTGCCATAAAATGCCAAAAAATGTAACTTTATCATTTCAAAGCGTTGGTTATCAGTCCTTGGGTCGTATTTGATATCCCGGAAGAATATCATGTCATCCGGTACTGGCTCCGTACCAAGGCGTCAGGCCTGAACCATGGCACGCGATAATACAAGCACGACTCGCGGAATTCCAGTTTCATTGTCATAAAATGTTAAAAAATGTAACTTGATCATTTCGAAGCAGTTGTTATGGTTCCTAAGATCGTATTTGATATCCCGGACAAATATCATGCGATCGGTACCGGCTCCATACCAACGCATCCGGCCTGGACCATGGCAGGCGATAATACAGGCACGACTGGCGGAATTCTAATTTAATTGCCATAAAATGCCAAAAAATGTAACTTGATCATTTCGAAGCCTTGATTATGGTTCCTTGGTTCGTATTTGCTATCCCGAACAAATATCATGCGATCCAGGATCGGCTCCATACGAAGGCGTGCAGCTTGGACCATGGCAGGCGATAATACAGGCATGACTAGCGGAATTCTAGTTTAATTGCCATAAAATGCCAAAAAATGTAACTTGATCATTTCGAAGCGTTGGTTGTGGTTCCTTGAGTCGTATTTTATGTCCCGTAAAAATATCATGCAATCCGGTACCGGCTCCGTATCAATGCGTCCGGCCTAGACCATGGCAGGCGATAATACAGGCTCGACGGGTGGAATTCTAGTTTAATTTCCAAAAAATTGCACAAAAATGTAACTTGATCATTTCTAAGAAATGGTTATGGTTCCTTGGGTCGTATTTGATGTCCCGGAGAAATATCATATGATCGGGTACCGGCTTCGTTCCAAGGCGTCCGACCTGGACCATGGCAGGCAATAATACATGCACGATTGGCGGAATTCCAGTTTAATCTCCATAAAATTCCACAAAATTAACTTGATCATTTCAAAGCGTTGGTTATGGTTCCTTGGGTTGTATTTGATGTCCTGTAAAATATCATGCAATCCGGTACCGGCTCCGTACCAATGTGTCCGGCCTGGACCATGGCAAGCGATAATACAGGCACGACTAACGAAATTCTTGTTTAATTCCAAAAAATTGCCAAAAAATGTAACTTGATCATTTCGAAGTGCTGGTTATGGTTCCTTGGGTAGTATTTGATGTCCCAAACAAATATCATGTGATCCAGTACCGGCTCCCTACCAAGGCGTCTGACCTGGAACATTGCAGGCGATAATACAGGCACGATTGGCGGAATTCCAGTTTAATTGCCATAAAATTCCAAAAAATGNCCGGCCTGAACCATGGCAGACAATAATATAGGCACGACTGGCGGAATTCCAGTATAATTGCCATAAAATGCCAAAAAATGTAACTTGATCATCTCAAACCATTCATTATGGTTCCTTGGGTCGTATTTGCTGTCCCGGACAAATATCATGTGATCCGGTACCGGCACCGTACCAAGCCGTCCGGCCTGAACCATGGCAGGCAATAATACTGGCACGACTGGCAGAAGTCCAGTTTAATTGCCACAAAATGCTAAAAAATGTAACTTGATCATTTCGAAGCGTTGGTCATGGTTCCTTAGGTCGTGTTTGATGTCCCGGAGAAATATCATGCGATCGGGTACCGGCTCATTACCAAGGCGTCTGGCCTAGACCATGGCAGGCGATAATACAGGCACGACTGGCAGAATTCCAGTTTAATTGCCATAAAATGCAAAAAAATGTAACTTAATCATTTCGAAGCGTTGGTTATCGTTCCTTGGGTCATATTTGTTGTCTTGGACAAATATCATGTTATCTGGTACCGGCTTCGTACCAAGGCGTCTAGCCTGGACTATGGCAGACGATAATACAGGCACGACTGGAGGAATTCCAATTTAATTTCCATAAAATGCCAAAAAATATGACTTGGTCATTTCGAAGCGTTGGTTATGGTTCCTTGGGTCGTATTTGCTATCCCAGACAAATATCATGCGATTCAGAACCGGCTCCGTACCAAGGCGTCCGACCTAGAATATGGAAGGCGATAATACAGGCACGACTGGCGGAATTCCATTTTAATTGCCATAGAATGCCAAAAAATGTAACTTGATCCTTTCGAAGTGTTGGTTATGGTTCCTTGGGTCGTATGTGATGTCTCAGACAAATATCATGCGATCCACTACCGGCTCCGTACCAAGACGTCCATCCTGGACCATGGCAGGCAATAATACAGGCACGACTGGCGGAATTCCAGCTTAATTACCATAAAATGCCAAATTTGATGTCACAGACAAATATCATGCGATCCGGTACCGGCTCTGTACCAAGGTATCCGGCCTGGACCATGGCAGACGATAATACAGGAAAAACTAGCGGAATTCCAATTTAATTGCCACAAAATGCCAAAAAATGTAACTTGATCATTTCGAAGCCTTGGTTATGGTTCCTTGGGTCGTATTTTCTGTCC
>ML381826.1:17609-30579 GCA_005239525.1 Nicotiana knightiana
CCTGGACCATGGCAGGCGATAATACAGGCATGACTGGCGGAATTCCAATTTAATTGCCATAAAATGCCAAAAAAATGTAACTTGATCATTTCGAAGGCTTGGTTATGGTTCCTTGGGTCGTATTCTCTGTACGGGACAAATATCATGCAATCCGGTACCGGCTCCGTACCAAGGTGTCCGTCCTGGACCATGGCAGGCGATAATACAGGCATGACTGGCGGAATTCCAATTTAATTTCCATAAAATGCCAAAAAATTTATCTTGATCATTTCGAAGTGTTGGTTTTTGTTCCTTGGGTATTATTTGATGTCCCTTAAAAATATCATGTGATCTGGTATTGTCTTTGTACCAAGGAGTCCGGCTTGGACCATGGCAGGCGATAATACAGGCACGACTGGCGGAATTCCAGTTTTATTGCCATAAAATGGCAAAAAATGTAACTTAATAATTTCGAAGCACTTGTGGTGGTTCCTTGGGTCGTATTTGATGTCTCGGACAAATATTATGTGATCCGGTACCGACTCCGTACCAAGGTATCCGGCCTGGACCATGGCAGGCGATAATAGAGGCACGCCTCGCGGAATTCTAATTTAATTGCCATAAAATGATAAAAAATGTAACTTGATCCTTTCGAAGCCTTGGTTATGGTTCCTTGGGTCGTATTTGCTGTCCGGGAAAAATATCCTTGGGTCTTATTTGAGGTCCCGGACAAATATCATGTGATCCGGTACCGGCTCCGTACCAAGGAGTCCGGCCTGGACCATGGCAGGCGATAATACAGGCATGACTGGCGGAATTCCAATTTAATTTCCATAAAATGCCAAAAAATGTAACTTGATCATTTCGAAGCTTTGGTTTTTGTTCTTTAGGTCCTATTTGATGTCCCGTACAAATATCATGTGATCCGGTATCGGCTCCGCACCAAGGAGTCCGACTTGGACCATGGCAGGCGATAATACAGGCACGATTGACGGAATTTCAATTTAATTACTATAATATGCCAAAAAATGAAACTTAATCATTTCAAAGCGTTGGTTATGGTTCCTTGGGTCATATTTGATTTCCTGGAAAAATATCATGAGATATGGTACCGGCTCCGTACCAAGGCGTCTGGCATTAATCATGGTAGGCAATAATACAGGCACGACTGACGGAATTCCAGATTAATTACCATAAAATGCCAAAAAATGTAATTTGATCATTTCGAACCGTTGGTTATGGTTCCTTGGGTCGTATTTGCTGTCTCGGACATATATCATGCGATCCGGTACAGGTTCCGTACCAAGGCGTCCGACCTGGACCATGGTAGGCGATAATACAGGCACGACTGGCGGAATTCCAGTTTAATTGCCATAAAATGCCAAAAATGTAACTTGATAATTTCGAAACATTGCTTATGGTTCCTTGGGTCGTATTTGATGTCTCGGACAGATATCATGCGATCCGGTGCCGGCTCCGTACCAAGACGTCCAGCCTGGACCATGGCAGGCAATAATACACGCACGACTGGCGAAATTTCGATTTAATTACTATAAAATGCCAAAAAATGTAACTTGATCATTTTGAAGCATTGGTTATGGTTCCTTGGGTCGTATTTGATGTCCCAAAAAAATATCATGTGATCCGGTACCGGCACCGTATGAAGGCATCCGGTCTGGACCATGGCAAACGATAATATAGGCACGACTGGCGGAATTCCAGTTTAATTGCCATAAAATGCCAAAACATTTAACTTGATCATTTCGAAGCGTTAGTTATGGTTCTTTGGGGCGTATTTGATGTCCTGGACAAGTATCACGCTATCTGGTACCGACTCCATACCAAGGCGTCCGGCTTGGACTATGGCAGGCGATAATACAAGCATGACTAGCGAAATTCCAGTTTCATTGTCATAAAATGCCGAAAAATGTAACTTGATCATTTCGAAGCATTGGTTATGGTTCCAAAGGTCGTATTTGATGTCCTAGACAAATATCATGCGATACGGTACCGGCTCCATACCAAGGTATCTTGCCTGGACCATGGCAGGCGATTATACAGGCATGACTGGCGGAATTCCAATTTAATTGCCATAAAATGCCAAAAAATGTAACTTGATCATTTCGAAGCCTTGGTTATGGTTCCTTGGGTCGTATTTGTTGTCCGGGACAAATATCATGTGATCCAGTACCGGCTCTGTACCAAGGTGTCCGGCCTGGACCATGGCAGGCGATAATACAGGCATGACTGGCGGAATTCCAATTTAATTGCCATAAAATGCCAAAAAATGTAAATTGATCATTTCGAAGCCTTTGTTATGGTTCCTTGGGTCGTATTTGCTGTCCGGGAAAAATATCATGCGATCCAATACCGGATCCGTACCAAGGTGTCCGGCCTGGACCATGGCAGGCGATAATACAGGCATGACTGGCGGAATTCCAATTTAATTTCCATAAAATGCCAAAAAATGTAAATTGATCATTTCGAAGTGTTGGTTTTTGTTCCTTGGGTCCTATTTGATGTCTGTACAAATATCATGTGATCCAGTACCGGCTCTGTACTAAGGAGTCCGGCCTGGACCACGGCAGGCGATAATACAGGCACGACTGGCGGAATTTCGGTTTAATTACTATAAAATGCCAAAAAATGTAAATTGATCATTTCGAAGCACTGGTTATGGTTCCTTGGGTCATATTTGATGTCTCGGACAAATATCATGCGATTCGGTTCCGGCTCCATACCAAGACGTCCATCCTGGACCATGGTAGGCAATAATACAGGCACGACTGGCGGAATTTCGGTTTAATTACTATAAAATGCCAAAAAATGAAACTTAATCATCTCGAAGCGCTGGTTATGGTTCATTGGGTCGTATTTGATGTACCGGAATAATATCATGAGATCCGGTACTGGTTCCGTACCAAGGCGTCTGGCCTGGACCATGGCAGGAGATAATCCAGGAAGGATTGGCGGAATTCCAGTTTAATTGCCATAAAATGCAAAAAAATGTAACTTGATAATTTCGCATCATTGGTTATGGTTCCTTGGGTCGTATTTGATGTCCCGGACAAATATTATGCATTCCGGTACCGGCTCCGTACCAAGGCGTCCGACCTGGACCATGGCAGGAGATAATACAGGCACGATTGGCGGAATTCCAGTTTAATTGCCATAAAATGCCAAAAATGTAACTTGATCATTTCGAAGCGTGTGTTATGGTTCCTTGGGTCGTATTTAATGTCCTGGACAAATATCATGCTATCCGATACCAGTTCCGTACCAAGGCGTTCGGATTGGACCATGGCAGGTGATAATACAAGCACGACTGATGGAATTCCAGTTTAATTGCCATAAAATGCCAAAAAATGTGACTTGATAATTTCGAAGCATTGGTTGTGGTTCCTTGGGTCGTATTTGATGTCCCAGACAAATATAATGCGATCTGGTACTGGCTCCATACCAAGGCGTCCGGTCTGGACCATGGTAGGCTATAATACACGCATGACTGGCCGAATTCCAGTTTAATTACCATAAAATGCCAAAAAATGTAAATGATCATTTCGAAGTGTTGCTTATGGTTCCTTGGGTCATATTTGATGTCCCGAACAAATATCATGTGATCCGGTGCCGGCTCTGTACCAAGTTGTCCAACCTGGACAATGGATGGCGATAATACAGGCACGACTGGCGGAATTACAGTTTAATTGCCATAAAATGCCAAAACATGTTACTTGATCATTTCGAAGTGTTGGTTATGGTTCCTTGGGTTGTATTTTATGTCCCGGACAAATATCCTGAGATCCGGTACCGGCTCCGTACTAAGGCATCCGGCCTGGACCATGGCAGGCGATAATACAGGCACGACTGGCGAAATTCGAGTTTAATTCCCATAAAATGCCACAAAATATGACTTGATCATTTCGAAGCGTTGGTTGTGGTTCCTTGGGTCGTATTATCTGTCCCGGACAAATGTCATAAGATCCGGTACCGGGTCCGTACCAAGGCGTCCGGCCTGGACCATGGCAGGCGATAATACAGGCTCGACCGGCGGAATTCCAGTTTAATTGCCATAAAATGCCAAAAAATGTAACTTGATCATTTCGTAGCGTTGCTTATGGTTCCTTGGATCATATTGGATGTCTCGGACAAATATAATGTGATCCGGTACCAGCTCCATACCAAGGCGTCCAGCCTGGACCATGGAAAGCGATAATACATGCAAGACTGGCGGAAATCAAGTTTAATTGCCATAAATTTCCAAAAAATGTAACTTGATCATTTTGAAGCGTTGGTTATGGTTCCTTGGGTCGTATTTTATGTCCCTGAAAAATATCATGCTATCTGGTATCGGCTCCATTCCAAGGCGTCTGGCCTAGACCATTGCAGGTGATAATACATGCACGATTGGGGGAATTCCAGTTTAATTGCCATAAAATTCCAAAAATGTAACTTGATCATTTTGAAGCGTTGGTTATGGTTCCTTGGGTCGTATTTCGATGTCCCAGACAAATCTCATGCGATACGGTACCGGCTCCGTACCAAGGCGTCCAGCCTGGACCATGGCAGGCGATAATACAGGCACGACTAGCGGAATTCCAGTTTAATGTCCATAAAATCCCAAAAATGTAACTTCATAATTTCTAAGCGTTGGTTATGGTTCCTTCGGTCGTATTTGATGTCCCGGATAAATATAATGCTATCCGGTACCAGCTCCGTACGAAGGCGTCCGGCTTGGACCATGGCAGGCGATAATACAGGCACGATTGGCGTTATTTAGTTTCATTGTCATAAAATGCCAACAAATGTAACTTGATCATTTCGAAACATTGGTTATGGTTCCGAAGGTTGTATTTGATGTCTCGGAAAAATATCATGTGATCCTGTACCGACTCCATACCATGGCCTCCGGTCTGGACCATGGCAGGGGATAATACAGGCACGATAGGCGGAATTCCAGTTTAATTGCCATAAAATGCCAAAAGATGTAACTTGATCCTTTAGAAGCATTGGTTGTGGTTACTTGGGTCGTATTTGATGTCCTGTAAAAAAATATCATGCGATCCGGTACCGGCTTCGTACCAAGGCGTCCGGCCTGGACCATGGCAGGCGATAATTCATGCATGACTGACAGAATTCTAGTTTAATTGCCATAAAATGCCAAAAAATGTAAGTTGATCATTTCGAAGTGCTAGTTATGGTTCCTTGGGTCGTATTTGATGTCCCGGACAAATATCATGTGACCCGATCCCGGCTCCGAACCAAGGCGTCCGACCTGGACCATGGCAGGCGATAATACAGGCACGACTGGAGGAATTCCAGTTTCATTGCCAAAAAATGTAACTTGACTATTTCGAAGCGTTGGTTATGGTTCCTAAGGTCGTATTTGATGTTCCGGACAAATATCATGCGATCTGGTACCGGCTCCATACCGAGGCGTCCGCCCTGCACCATGGCAGGCAATAATACAGGCACGACTGGCGGAATTCCAGTTTAATTGTCATAAAATGCCAAAAGATGTAACTTGATCATTTCGAAGCACTGGTTATGGTTCCTTGGGTTGTATTTTATGTCTCGGACAAATATCATGCGATCCGGTACCGGCTCCATACCAAGATGTCCAGCCTGGACCATGGCAGGCGATAATACAAGCATGACTGGCGGAATTTCAGTTTAATTACTATAAAATGCCAAAATATGTAACTTAATCATATCGCAGCGTTGGTTATAGTTCCTTGGGTCGTATATGATGTCCCGAAAAAATATCATGCGATCCGGTACCGGCTACGTACCAAGGAGTCCGGTCTTGACCATGGCAGGAGATAATATAGGCACGACTGGCGGAATTCCAGTTTAATTGCCATAAAAAGCCAAAAAATGTAACTTGATCATTTGGAAGTGTTGGTTGTAGTTCCTTGGGTCGTATTTGATGTCCTTTACAAATATCATGCGATCCGGTACCGGCTCCGTACCAAGGAGTCCGGCCTGGACCATGGAAGGCGATAATACATGCACGACTGGCAGAATTCCAGTTTAATTGCCATAAAATGCAAAAAATGTAACTTGATCATTTCGAAGCACTGGTTATGGTTCCTTGGGTCGTATTGGATGTCTCGGACAAATATCATGCAATCCGGTACCGGCTTCATACCAAGACGTCCCGCCTGGACCATGGCACGCGATAATAGAGGCACGACTGGCGGAATTTTGATTTAATTACTATAAAATGCCAAAAAATGTAACTTGATCATTTCGAAGCGTTGGTTATGGTTCCTTGGGTCGTATTTGATGTCTCGGAAAAATATCAAGAGATCTGGTACCGGCTCTGTACCAAGGCGTCTGGCCCTAACCATGGTAGGCAATAATACAGGTACGACTGGCGGAATTCCAGTTTAATTATCATAAAATGCCAAAAAATGTAATTTGATCATTTCGAAGGGTTGGTTATGGTTCCTTGGGTTGTATTTGCTTTCCCGGAAAAATATCATGCGATCCGGAACCGGCTCCGTACCAAGGCGTCTGACCTTGACCATAGCAGGCAATAATACAAGAACGACCGGCAAAATTACAGTTTAATATCCATGGAATGCAGAAAAATGTAACTTGATAATTTCGAAGCGTTGGTTATGGTTCCTTGGGTCGTATTTGATGTCCCGGATAAATATAATTCTATCTGGTCCCGGATATTACAGTTTAATATCCATGGAATGCAGAAAAATGTAACTTGATTATTTTGAAGCGTTGTTTATGGTTCCTTGGGTCATATTTGATGTCCCGGAGAAATTTCATGCGATCCGGTACCTGCTCAGTACGAAGTTGCTGGCCTGGACCATGGTAGGCGATAATACATGCACGTCTAGGGGAATTCAAGTTTAATTGCCATAAAATGCCAAAAAATGTAACTTCATCATTTCTATGCATGTTTTATGGTTCCTTGGGTTGTATTTGATGTCCCAGAAAAATATCATGCTATCCGGTACCGGCTCCGTACCAAGGCGTCCGACATGGACAATGGCAGGCGATAATACAGGCACGACTAGAGGAATTCCAATTTAATTACCATAAAATGCCAAAAAATGTAACTTGATCATTTTGAAGCATTGGTTACGGTTCCTTGGGTTGTATTTGATGTCCCGGACATATATAATGCGATCTGGTATTGGATCCGTACCAAGGCGTCGGCCTGAACCATGGTAGGCAATAATATAGGCACGACTTGCAAAATTCCAGTTTAATTTCCATAAAATACAAAAAAATGTAACTTGATCATTTCGAAGCGTTGATTATGGTTCCTTGGGTCGTATTTTCTGTCCGGAGAAATTTCATGCGATCCGGTACCGGCTCTGTACGAAGTTGTCCGGCCTGGACCATGGCAGGCAATAATACATGCACGTCCAGAGGATTTCCAGTTTAATTGCCATAAAATGCTAAAAAATGTAACTTCATCATTTCGAAGCATGTGTTATGGCTCCTTGGATCGTATTTGATGTCCCAATCAAATATCATGCTATCTGGTACCGGCTCCATACCAAGGCATCCGGCCTGGACCATGGCAGGCGAAATAAAGGCACGACTAGCAAAATTCCAGTTTAATTGCCATAAAATGCCAAAAAATTTAACTTGATCATTTCGAAGTGTTGGTTGTAGTTCCTTGGGTCGTATTTGATGTCCCGGACAAATATCATAAGATCCGGTACTGAATCCGTACCAAGGCGTCCGGTCTGGACCATGGCAGGTGATAATACAGGCACGACTAGCGAAATTCCAGTTTAATTGCCATAAAATGCCAAAAAATGTAAATTGATAATTTCGAAGCATTGGTTATGGTTCCTTGGGTTGTATTTAATGTCCCAAACAAATATCATGCGATCCAGTATCGGCTACGTACCAAGGCGTCGGCCTGGACCATGGATGGCGATAATACATGCACGACTTGCAGAATTCCAGTTTAATTGTCATAAAATGCCAAAAAATGTGACTTGATCATTTTGAAGTGTTGCTTATGGTTCCTTGGGTCGTATTTTATGTCCTGAAACAATATCATGTGATCCGGTACCGGCTTCGTGCCAATGCGTCCTACCTGGCCCATGGCAGGCGATAATACATGTACGGTTGGTGGAATTCCAGTTTAATTGCCATAAAATTCAAAAAAATTTAAATTGATCATTTCGAAGCATTGGTTATGGTTCCTTGGGTCATATTTGATGTCCAAGACAAATATCATGCGATCCGGTATCGCCTCCGTACCAAGGCGTCCATCCTGGACCATTGTAGACGATAATACATGCACGACTAGCGGAATTCCAGTTTAATTGCCATAAAATGCCAAAAAATGTAACTTGATCATTTCAAAGCATTGGTTATGGTTCCTTGGGTCATATTTGATGTCCAAGACAAATATCATGCGATCCGGTATCGCCTCCGTACCAAGGCGTCCATCCTGGACCATTGTAGACGATAATACATGCACGACTAGCGGAATTCCAGTTTAATTGCCATAAAATGCCAAAAAATGTAACTTGATCATTTCAAAGCATTGGTTATGGTTCCTTGGGTCGTATTTGATGTCCCGGAACAATATCATGTGATCCGTTACCGGTTCCGTACCAATGCGTCCAACCTGGACCATGGGAGGCGATAATACATGTACGGTTGGCGGAATTCTAGTTTAATTGCCATAAAACGCAAAAAAATTGTAACTTGATCATTTTAAAGCCTTGGTTATGGTTCCTTGGTCGTATTTGCTGTCCCGGAAAAATATCATGCGATCCGGTACCGTCACCGTATCAAGGCGTCCGGCCTGGACCATGGCAGGCGATAATACCGGCACGACTGGCAGAATTCTAGTTTAATTGTCATAAAATGCCAAAAAATGTAACTTGATCATTTCGAAGCGTTGGTTATCGTTCCTTGGGTCGTATTTATTGTCCTGGAAAAATATCATGCCATCCGGTGCCGGCTCCGTACAAAGGCGTCTGGCCTACACCATGGCAGGCGATAATACAGGCACGACCGGCAGAATTCTAGTTTAATCGCCATAAAAGGCCAAGAAATGTAACTTGATCATTTTGAAGCATTGGTTATGGTTCCTTGGGTTGTATTTGATGTCCCGGAGAAATTTCATGTGATCCGGTACCGGCTCCGTACGAAGTTATCTGGCCTGGACCATGGCAGGCGATAATACATGCAAGTCTAGGGGAATTCCAGTTTAATTGCCATAAAATGCCAAAAAATGTAACTTCATCATTTCGAAGCATGTATTATGGCTCCTTGGGTCATATTTGTTGTCCCGGACAAATATCATGCTATCCGGTACTGGCTCCGTACCAAGGCGTCCGACCTGGACCATGGCAGGCGATAATAAAGGCACGATTGGCAGAATTCCAGTTTAATTGCCATAAAATGCCAAAAAATGTAACTTGATCATTTCGAAGTGTTGGTTGTGGTTCCTTGGGTCGTATTTGATGTCCCGGACAAATATCATGTGATCCAGTACTGGCTCCGTACAAGGGCGTCCGGTCTGGACCATGGGATGCGATAATACAGGCACGGCTGGCGGAATTCCAGTTTAATTGCCATAAATTACCAAAAAATGTAACTTGATCATTTCGAAGCGTGTGTTATGGTTCCTTGGATCGTAATTGATGTCTCTGACAAATATCATGCTATCCGGTACCGGCTCCGTACCAAGGCGTCCGGCCTGGACCATGCCAGGGGATAATACAGGCACGACTGGCGGAATTCCAGTTTAATTGCCATAAAATGATAAGAAATGTAACTTGATCATTTCGAAGCTTTGGTTATGGTTCCCTGGGTCGTATTTGATGTCCCGGACAAATATCATGCGATCCGGTATCGGCTCCATACCAAGGAGTCCAGCCTAGACCATGCCAGGCGATAATACATGCACGACTAGAGGAAGTCCAGTCTAATTGCCATAAAATTCCAAAAAATGTAACTTGATCATTTCGAAATGTTGGTTATGGTTCTTAAGCTCATATTAGATGTCTCGGACAAATATCATGCGATTCGGTACCGGCTTCGTACCAAGGCGTCCGGCCTGGACCATGGTAGGCGATAATACAGGCACGACTGGCGGATTTCCAGTTTAATTTCCATAAAAAGTCAAAAAATGTAACTTGATCATTTTGAAGTGTTGGTTATGGTCCCTTGGGTCATATTTGATGTCCCAGAGAAATATCATGCGATCGGGTACCGGCCCAGTACCAACGCGTCCGGCCTGGACCATGGCAGGCGATAATACAGGCACGAATGGCGGAATTCCAGTTTTATTGCCATAAAATACCTAAAAATTTAACTTGATCATTTCGAAGCGTTGGTTATGGTTCCTAAGGTCGCATTTGATGTCCCGGACAAATATCATGCGATCCGGTACCGGCTCCGTACCAAGGCGTCTGGCCTGGACCATGGCAAGCGATAATATAGGCACGACTCAAGGAATTCCAATTTAATTTCCATAAAATTCCAATAAATATAACTTGATCATTTCGAAGCGTTGGTTATAGTTCCTTGGGTCGTATTTGATGTCCCGAACAAATATCATGCGATCCGGTACTGGCTCCGTACCAAGACGGCCGGTCTAGACCATGGCAGGCGATAATAGAGGCACGACTAGCGGAATTCCAGTTTAATTGCCATAAAATGCCAAAAAATGTAAATTGATCATTTCGAAGCGTTGTTTATGGTTTCTTGGGTCATATTCGATTTGCCGAAAACATATCATGTGATCTGGTACACGCTCCATACCGAGGCATTCGGCCTGGACCGTGGATGGGGATAATACAGGCACGACTGGCGAAATTCCAGTTTAATTCTCATAAAATGCCAAAAATATAACTTGATCATTTTGAAGTGTTGGTTATGGTTCCTTGAGTCGTATTTTCTCTCCCAGACAAATATCATGCGATCCAGTACCGGCTTCGTACCAAGGCGTCCTGTCTGGACCATGGTAGGCGATAATATAGGTACGACTTGCGGAATTCCAGTTTAATTGCCATAAAATTCAAAAAAATATAACTTTATCATTTTGAAGCATTGGTTATGGTTCCTTGGGTCATAGTTGATGTTACGGACAAATATCATGCGATCTGGTACCGGCTACGTACCAAGGCGTCTAGCTTGGACCATGGCAAGCGATAATACATGCACGACTGGCGGAATTCCAGTTTAATTGCCATAAAATGCCAGAAAATGTAACTTGATCATTTCGAAGCGTTGGTTATGGTTCCTNCTGGACCATGGCAGGCGATAATACAGGCATGGTTGGCGGAATTCCATTTTAATTGCCATAAAATTCCAAAAAATATAACTTGATAATTTCGAAGCATTGGTTATGGTTCCTAATGTCGTATTTTATGTCTCGGACAAATATCATGTGATCCGGTACCGGCTCCATACCAAGGCGTCCGACCTGGACCATGTCAGGCGATAATACAGGCACAACTGGCGGAATACCAATTTAATTTCCCTAAAATGCCAAAAATGTAACTTGATCATTTCGAAGCCTTGGTTATGGTTCGTTGGGTCGTATATGCTGTCACGGACAAATATCATGCGATCTGGTACCGGCTCTGTACCAAGGCGTTCGGCCTGGACCATGGTAGGCGATAATACAGGCACGACAAGCGGAATTCCAGTTTAATTTCCATAAAATGCCAAAAAATGTAACTTGATCATTTCGAAGATTTGGTTATGGTTCCTTGAGTCATATTTGATATCCCAGAGAAATATCATGCGATTGGGTACAGGCTCAGTACCAAGGCGTCCGGCCTGGACCATGGAAGGCGATAATACAGGCACGCCTGGCGGAATTCCAGTTTTATTGCCATAAAATACCAAAAAATGTATCTTGATCATCTCGAAGCGTTGGTTATGGTTCCTAAGGTCGTATTTGATGTCCCGAAAAAATATCATGCTATCCGGTACCGGCTCCGTACCAAGGCGTCCGGCCTGGACCATGGCGGGTGATATTACATGCACTACTGGCGGAATTCCAGTTTAATATCCATAAAATAACAAAAACTGTAACTTGATCATTTCGAAGCGTTGGTGATGGTTCCTTGGATCGTATTTGATGTCCCGGAAAATTATCATGCGATCCGATACCGGCTCTGTACCAAGTCGTCCGGCCTGGACCATGGCGGGCAATATTACATGCACGACTGGCGGAATTCCAGTTTAATTTCCATAAAATGCCAAAAATGTAACTTGATCATTTTGAAGCGTTTATTATGNACATGCTATCCTGTACCGGCTCTATACCAAGGCGCACGACCTAGACCATGGCAGGCAAAAATATAGGCACGACTCGCGGAATTCCAATTTAATTGCCATAAAATGCCAACAAATGTAACTTAATCATTTCGAAGCGTATGTCATGGTTCCTTGGGTCGTATTTTCTTTCCCGTAAAAAAAACATACGATCCTGTACCGGCTCCGTACCAAGGCATCCGGCCTGGACCATGACAGGCGATAATACAGGCACGACTGGCAAAATTCCAGTTTAATTGCCAAAAAATGCCAAAAAATGTAACTTACTCATTTCGAAGTGTTGGTTATGGTTCCTTGGGTAGTATTTACTGTCCCTGGCAAATATCTTGCAATCCGGTACCGGCTCCGTACCAAGGCGTCTGGCCTGGATCATGGCGGGCGATATTACATGCACGACTGGCGGAATTCCAGTTTGATTGCCATAAAAGGCCAAAAAATATAACTTGATCATTTCGAAGCGTTGGTTATGGTTCCTAAGGTCCTATTTTATGTCTCGGACAAATATCATGTGATCCGGTACCGGCTCCATACCAAGGCGTCCGACCTGGACCATGGCAGGCGATAATACAGGCACAACTGGCGGAATACCAATTTAATTTCCCTAAAATGCCAAAAAATGTAACTTGATCATTTCGAAGCCTTGGTTATGGTTCCTTGGGTCGTATTTGCTGTCCCGGACAAATATCATGCGATCTGGTACCGG
>MDKJ01146234.1:0-13098 GCA_005239525.1 Nicotiana knightiana
TTTATTTTTTCTTACTCCCCTCCCCAAAGGTTAGTTCGTGCATTCTGGCATCATCAGCCTATCTCACCAGATCCAAGGGCCCTCTACCTACCCCTCCTCCTAGTCCTCCTAAGGGAAAAGGCAAAGGCAAAAGTAAGATGGAAGAGTCCAGCGGCACCAGAAAAGAGAATATGATTGAACGGGTAGAGGCCACTGATGGCCGAGGTATTCAAGTCCTGCATGAGAACATGTCACCACTTGAACATAAATTGCTGAAGTTTCAAGAATAACTCGATCGAGTCCAGAATCTGGCCAATTTGTCATTTTCCCTCAACATACCCGACGTCAACCTTCAAAATGCTCAAAACCCCGCACCTCCACAAAATATCCCAAGACAGCAAAATCATCCCGCAGCTCACCATCACGCCACTCCCCAAAAGAACCAAACTCTCCCGACGAAGTGCAATGCTTGTCACAACTCAATTAACACTCCACTACTCATCCCAGAACCTCAAAACCCCACAAAATACCATTTCCACACCTATAACAATCCCATCTATGTGGAAACCGTGACCCACTCCACTCCGCCTATCCCACAGGCATCCGAGTCTGACGAGAAGGATTTAATTATCATGAACCTGGCCGAAGAGCTTAGGAAACTGACCAGCCGAGTCCAGGGTGTTGAAGAAACCAAGGGGATTGAAGGGTTGAATTATGAAGACCTTTGTATCCAACCTGATGTCGAACTTCTCGAGGGGTACAAACCTCCAAAGTTTGAAATGTTTGACAGTACTGGTGATCCGAGAGTCCATCTAAGGACCTATTGCGACAAATTGGTTGGCGTGGGAAAGGATGAAAGAATCCGCATGAAGCTGTTCATGGGGAGTTTGAAGGGAGACGCATTGTCTTGGTACATCAGCCAAGACCCCAAGAAATGGTCAAACTAGGTAAGCATGGCGCCTGATTTTATGGACAGGTTTAGATTCAACATAGAGAACGCACCAGATGTATTCTAAATTCAAAATTTGAAGAAGAAACCTACAGAAACCTTTCGCGAGTATGCTACTCGCTGGAGGTCCGAAGCCGCTAAAGTCAGACCTGCTCTAGAGGAAGAATAGATGAACAAGTTCTTTGTCCGGGCTCAGGACCCGTAGTATTATGAACGGTTAATGATGGTTGAAGGCCACAAGTTCTGTGACATCATCAAATTGGGTGAGCGGATTGAATAAGGTATTAAAAGCGGTATGGTGACAAATTTTGAAGCCTTGCAAGCCACTAACAAGGCTCTACAGTCCGGTGGTGTGTCTAAGAAGAGAGACGTGGGAGCCGTAATGGTTGCACAAAGAGCCAAGTCCCCACTCAAATACCCACCTATCCAACACCTCCACTCACATGCCATCCAACCCAAAATTACCAAGCACCCTCACCAAATTACCAAGCTCCACCACCTTCCTACCAAGCTCCACGCCCACATATTAACCTGCTTCGCCCAGATATTCACAACCCGCTCCTATCTACCACACTTATAATTCCCATCCATCCCATTACCAGTTACCCCTGTGTGCCAAAACTTCCCTAGACCTCGTCCCAATTTTGATCGTCGCCCTCCAAAGCAATACACCGCCATAGCCGAGCCCATTGACCAGCTGTATGAGAAGCTCAAAGCTGCTGGTTATGTCACACCTATCCATGTTGCCACCCCTGAGAACCCTTCTTAGTGGGTTAACCCAAACAAATCATGTGCACACCATTCCGGCATGAAAGGACACACTATCGAAGAATGCCGCTCTCTGAAGGACAAAATACAGGCTCTCATTGACAACAAGATTATTGTGGCAAAAGACCCTGCTCCAAACATCCGCGACTATCCTCTGTCATACCATAAGGGTAGAGGTATCCATATGATTGAAATAGAACATGATTGGTATCCCGAGGGGTCAATCGGGTTGATCGCAGAAGGCGATGACCCAAATAAACCCGCAGTCACTCTCAAACCGATCATAGTCTAGATCCAACCATCTGAGGACGCTGAGGTGAATATGTCTATACCGTTTGAGTTTGAAGTAGCGCCACCTGCAAAGTCACTAGTGCCAATTGAAGTTGAGTTTGTATCTCCAGCAAATGCACCGGCATCATTCGAGGTCAAAGTCTTGTCACCCCGAACACACATTCTGTTTGAAGTAAGGATGGTTGCACCAATTCCGGTGGCAATGTCAACTATAACACCTTTCTATTCAAACGCTATCCCCTGGGACTACACAGCCGAGGCGAGAAGGAAAGGCAAGGTCAGGTCTGAGGAAGTAGTCGCAGCACAGGGTATGACAAGAACTGGTAGAGACTACACCCCTGAGCATCTGGCCGAGTCAAGAAAGCAGGCTGCCAACCGGCCTCCCCTTATCGAAACAGGTCCCGATGATCTTTGGAGGAAGGTACAGGCTAAGGAGTATTCAGTCATCGACCAGCCGAACAAGACACCGGCACAGATATCCATCCTCTCTCTGCTGCAGAATTCCGAAACACACAGAAATGCTTTGCTGAAAGTGTTGAGTGAAGCATGTGTGCCAAACAACATCACTAGTGGGGAAATGGCCAATATGGTAGGCCAGGTATTGGAGAGTCATAAAATCATTTTTCATGAGAACGAGCTACCACCTGAAGGATTGGGGCACAACAAAGCACTACACATCACCGTGCAATGCGAAGATCATTTCATCACAAGAATCTTGATCGATGGAGGTTCCAGTCTTAACATTTGTCTGTTGATAACACTCAAGAAATTGGGTAAAGGGCTACATGAGATAAGGGATGGGACGATCAATGTGAAATCCTTCGACGGTTCTTAGAGGTCTACCATGGGGGAGATCAGTCTATGTCTGAAGATGGGACCGACTTGGTTCGAAGTGGATTTCCAGGTGATAGATGTGCCAGCATCCTACAACCTGTTGTTGGGACGACCCTGGATTCATGTTGCTGGGGCCGTAGCATCAATGCTACATCAGGCGGTAAAATTTGAGTGGAACCACCAAGAGGTGATTATTCATGGTGACGGTAGCAACCTCATTTATAGTCGTCAAACTATTCCGGTGATTGACGGAAAAAGGAAGATAGGAGGAGGAACTTACCACCATATTGAACAGGTCAATGCTATCGACAAGGACAAGTGATGGGACAGCAGGATTGAGAGCATCCTGAACTGGAGAGGATATAAGCTTGGCAAAGGGCTCGGTAAGAACCTCCAAGGGATCACGAAGCCCATAAAGCTCAAGGAACATGGCACCACTTTCGGTCTGGGGTGTGAGTACACTTGGCAGGAATTCAACGACTGGTCTCCACCTTAGCGCGGTCCCTATTACCCCTTGGAGTAGCCGATACCTCATCTTGAGCAGACTTTCAAGCACACCGACACTATTTACTGTTCAGACGAGGAAGAAGCACTTGCAGCAATGAGAAGTTTGTTCCTAGAGGACTAAGATATGGATTGTTGTGTTGTTCTCGAGGATGGGGGGAGGAAGGCCCTTCCATACATATTGTCATCAAGGGGACATATCTCAAGAACTGTTCTATCAAGACGACCAAAGTCCGACGAGCCTCGGGGTAGCAAGGCTAAAACAAGGATTATTTACTGTTTTATTTACTAAATGATTTTTCTTTTCCTGCATTTTTTTTCAAGTTCTGCAGTAAAGATCCTCAATGTTCGAAACAATTATCCAATTTATCAAAAGCATTTTTTTATTTTTCTTATGAATCAATATTTATTGCTATCATTTTTCTCTCATTGCTTTACGTATACAGCATTACTATTACCTGTCTTGATGAACCGATGACTGTGACATGCAACGAGACAACGGAGCAAACAAACATTGATTCAGATGAAGACGACATACCTGACGAGATTGTCAAAGAAATTGAGAAATTTGAGAACAGACCTAAGTCCAACCTAGACGAGACTGAAGTTATCAACCTGGGAGATTCAGAAAACATCAAGAAGATACTAAGTAAGACGATAGAAAGGCACAAGCAGTGGAACGAGAAGTTATCATTCGCTTTATTGGGATACCGCACCACTGTCTGCACATCAACAGGGGAAACTCCCTGTATGCTGGTTTATGGTACAGAGGCTGTAATTTCTGCCGAAGTGGAGATTCCATCTCTAAGAATTATACAGGAAGCTGAGCTCAGCGCTGCAGAGTGGGTAAGAATCCATTATGAGCAACTAGCCCTCATCGACGGGAAGCGAATGAATGCAGTATGTCATGGTCAACTATATCAGAACAGAATGTCCAGGGTCTTCAATAGGAAAGTCAAGCCGAGACGATTCACACCAGGGCAATTGGTGTTAAAGAAAATCTTTCCACATTAAGATGAATCCAAGGGGAAGTTCCCTCCCAACTGGCAAGGTCCGTACATGGTTTATAGAGTGCTGACAGGAGGAGCACTCATACTTGCAGAAATGGACGGAGAAGTTTGGTCGAAACCGATCAATTCAGATGCAGTCAAGCGCTACTATGTGTCATCTTTATGCTTTCTCGGTGATGTAATTTGAACTACGCCTGACCTGATTCCCGTTTAAGAGGGGATACGTAGGCAGCCCTATGGGTTCGGTCACAATTCAATAAAAATTTATTTTTCCCCGCAATTGGAAACTGGGGCAGAATTTTGAGGAGGGCCCTAAAATTCCGAAGTTTGTAGCACTCCACAAGCATTCACCCAGCCAACTGGGGCAGAATTTTGAGGAGGACCCTCAAAATTCCGAAGCAAGTTCAGTCAATCACCGCGCGAGCAGCAGTCAGAGGCATCCACCCAGCAAACTGGGGCAGAATTTTGAGGAGGACCCTCAAAATTCCGAAGCAAGTTCAGTCAATCACCGCGCGAGCAGCAGTCAGAGGCATCCACCCAGCAAACTGGGGCAGAATTTTAAGGAGGACCCTCAAAATTCCGCAGCAGGAGAGGTTGCAATGTCTCAAGTCGTGTCATGTCGTTGGTTTATCTAAATCTATTTAGATTATATATTATACTTTTTACAAAAAATCATGCATATTTATTTTTTTGAAACAGCTTTTTTAGCTAACACTACCCCAAATGATACAGACAGTATCATCATGATCAAGCAAACTAGCCAAGCAGAGCCGGCAGGAAGGCGAACTAACCTTTCCTTTTTACAAAACTCACGATCTGTCTTTGGATGCAGGCACAAAAATTGAAAAATCCCCGAAACATATTATCCGCTTAAAGGACAGACATCGCTCCTCAAACTCGTCATGCCAACACTTATTATCAGCACAAACAATGCTTCATTATCACAATGCTCTACCGCAATTTAACACCAGCTAAGAATTTCTGTTGTCCTTCCTTAAATATTGCATACGGCTACGTTTCTGCCTTCCGAGACTAAATGTTGTCTCCATCTGCATTCGCATATTGCATAAGGCTACCTTTCTGCCTTCCGAGGTTAAACGCTACCTCCATCTGCATTCGCATAATGCAAAAGGCTACCTTTCTGCCTTCTAAGGTTAAACGCTACCTCCATCTGCATTTGCATATTTCATAAGGCTACCTTTCTTCATTTCGAGGTTAAACGATGTCTCCATCTGCATTCGCATATTGCATAAGGTTACCTTTCTTCCTTCCAAGACTAAATGCTATCTCCATCTGCATTCGCATATTGCATAAGGTTACCTTTCTTCCTTCCGAGACTAAATGCTATCTCCATCTGCATTCGCATATTGCATAAGGCTACCTTTCTGCCTTCCGAGACTAAACGCTATCTCCATATGCATTCGCATATTGCATAAAGCTACCTTTCTGCCTTCCGAAGTTAAACGCTACCTCCATCTGCATTCGCATATGTACCTGATGCCTCTAGCATTATTTACTGCGCTTTTCTTTTGGGCTAAGCTTTTACCCTTTAATTTGCAAGACTAAGCTCTATCTTGTCAGCATCGTACTATTGCATCTTCATAGGCTGAAATATCACCAATTAATCCAAAGGCGTCATCGTTTGAAGGCACCATCTTCATGGCCCGAGAACACCATGCCATGGCCGGAGGATCTCTTTTATCAGTTTGCATATCATTATTCAAAGGCATCATGGTTCGGAGGCACAATCTTCATGGCCCGAGAACATCATTTCATGGCCTGCGAATCCTGCATCAAGAAATTCATGGCCCAGGACATCATGGTCTAAAGACGTCATCCTTAACCGTCCAAAGACAGCATTCATAGTCCAGCGGGAATTTACATTATGTTTAAATTACGCATGATATGTTTGTATTACTCATTTGCAGGTAACCCGGCAAGCAATAGTCATCATAGCACGCGTGGTCCCGCCCCAGTTCTCCTGACTACCCCGTAAGTCGCTTGTTCACCCAACCTTGCACTTTGCGTCCATCCTTATAAAACTTCATCGGTATACTTAGTCGGTGGCTCCTAAACTAAATACGGCCTGATTCCAGTAAAACCAGGGATATGTAGACAGCTCAAAAACCAGGGTGCGGCCCGAACGTTTCAAGCTATTTCCACTCGGTCAAATTGGCCATCATATCTTTACCCGACAACTCTTCCATCCTTCCGGGGTAAAGAGGGGCAGTTGTTGATACCCAATTTTTCCTCAAATTATTTTTAAATTTTCATATATACCTTCAAAATCAAGTTCCATAACAACTGGTATTTTTCCATAATTTTCTCTTATTCCTATAAATTTATTTCTAATTTATCCAGAATTTTTATCTCTAATAATTAGTTGTAAATTTCATTACAAATGATTTCAAAGAGATCTCTTGACTTAATACATTATTTTTGGCTTTGGTAAGATCAAATTATTTCACAATCGGTCAAATTGGCACCTTTTGGCCATAATTGTAATAATTTTGCAATTATAGCCTAACCATATATTTTTATGCTATTTCTATCTGATAATTGGTCATTTATATTTTTTAATACTGATTAGCCATTTTTATTTTATTTCTTAATCACCAATTTCATTCTTGTGGTTATTAGTTAGTTTAACTAATTTTAACTAAGCATTTAACATTTTAATTGAGTATTTAACAACTAGCCACATTTTATTTAAATCCTAGCCCCAATTAAACCAAAACCCACCTGATTAAATTAAACCCAAACCCCCAAGCCAATACCATATCATACCCGGCCCAACCCCCAACCAATCTGAGTCATTGATCAAATTAGATCAACGGCCCAAATTTCTATTACCTTAATTAAACCCTAGACTAACCCCCCTGACCCCTCTCATTCTCAATGGTCCCTCATCTCTCTAACTCTCTCTCTATCTCTCTCTCTCCCTATCTCTCTCTCTCTAGTCTCTTCTAGAGACTTCCAGTCTTTTCTTCTCCGATGAAGATAGCTCGTCTTCTCCGGCTACCTCTCTTGCTGGAAACCATGGGTCCTCACTCCTCTTAGTTTCATGGCTCCCTCCTACACCGGGTAACACTCTCCTAAGGCCCTCAAAAGAACCTGGAGCGGTTCAGCTCCCACCTCTCATGTCGTTTTCCGGCGATCTACGACTGTCCGAGTAAGATTTCCTAATTTTTTGGCTTCCTTCCCTTTGAGTTTTCTCTATGAAACCTAACTATCAGTCTCTGATTTTCATAGATCTATAATAGATCTTGGCTTATTCTGAGCTATTTTTGGTGTTTTCAAAAGGTTTTTCGATTTTCATGAAGTGACTCTTCACCTTCTAACTAGGGTTTTCAAACCTCTTTTCAACAATGATTTCCCTTCATATTCTAAGTATTATCTTATGATTTTTATTATGTTTAAGCTTTCTTCGAGCCTTTTCCCTTTATTTTTGAGTTATTTCGTTAAAAACCCTGAAGTCTTAGCTTTCACCTATGGCTCTGAGTTTGTTTACAACGATGTGTTCATTTGTTATATTGTGTTCACTCTGTTCTCTTGATTATTTTGTGATTTCGTGATGTTTTACCCCATATTTCTTGTTAGGGTTTCTGGTTGCTATTACCATGCTTAATCTGTGATTCATCTCTATTCATTATTTATCGATACGTTTAAATCTTCGCCTTTCCTGCTTGTATTATGCTTATTCAGTGATTCATGTCATTGTCCTATGTAAACCCCTAACTCCGTGTGATTTTATCCTGTTTTAATCATTAGAGTTTCTGACTCTCTCCTATTATGTGTTTACTTTGTATAACCTATGTTGATTCTTAAATCAATACTACTCCTATTTCGCATCCCTAATTTCCTGTGATTGATTTCCTTTAATTTATTTCGAGTGATAATCTTTATGACTATTAGTTATTTCTTGCTTTATTACTATCAATTGATTCTTACAGTAGTGTTTTAATGAACCTGCCCCCAATTCCCTACTTTGTGCTTACTATGTATGAATCTTTCTTTATTTGCTTCCTTTCCTTACTTGTAACCTTTTCCTACCGTTGGAGAGTTAACTCCCTTAATTAAGGAAGTACACATACTATTATGATACTGATTGATTATGAATCCCTTTTATTACTGCCTGACTTTTGTTTGCACCTTATTTACTACTGTTTTCAAAGATATATATACCCATGCCTCTTATTTTCCAAAAAACGAACTGATCTATTCAAATCTCTCTCACACAACTAAACAAAACTCTCTACTCTCTCTCTCTCTCTCTTCTGTGCTAGTTACTGCTATTCTAAGTTAGTCGGCTGCAAGCCAAGGCTAACTATTGTGCATCTCCTACTTCCTGTTTGTGTTACTGCTTTCTTCACTTCACTTGTATGTTCTAATTCAGATTTCAGTTCTCAAACCAACATGTTTCTATTACTGTTGTAATTCTGTGTGTTTCTAATTTTCTTTTACTTATTATTCAACATGTATCTAGGATCCTGAACTCCCCTCTGCCTGTTAAGTTTATGCTTTACTTGTCAATGACTAACATGTTTCTATTTCTTGTGTGAATCCCCATGCCTATGATTGGTATGTTAGTTTAATGATTGTCTTAGTTGTTTTGGTGTTAATCTAACCTAGTACTTTACTAAACCCCTATTCATCTGAACCCTTAGGAGCTTCTGATTGCATGCCTATATGTATGTCTTCCTGCTACATGTTTGCCCTCACATGCTCTGTATTTGTCCCTCAAATACCATTACACCTGTTTGTGATTGTTGGACTATTCCTGGTTCTTTGTGTGATGTTGAACTTCTATTCCAATCAAATTTTCCTCTTCAAAACTGTTTTCTTACTTACCCTTTCTCAAAACTGTTTTCTTACTTTAATCTTTTAAAATATAAAAAGCACTCTCACATATACTCTTAGAAATCTAGGTTCTGCCCCTTCTGTGTGAGCATTGCCTTGGGACCCTTGAGCTCCCTCTGAACTTTGACACACAGAGGCTGGCCATTCCACACTGAACTTACTCTATTTTGGCTATGAAATATGGGTGTGGGCACTTCCCAGGAGCCCTTGAGGTCCTTAGGGAACTCTGACACACCCGGATTATGACAAGGTTGTGCAATAATACCTGGCATTGAGGACCTAGAGAATTTGAGCCTATTCTGTAGGGTCCCTATAGTTAACTTCTTATTTTCCTTCTATTTCAGTTGTGTAATTCATATTCAATGGCCTGTAATAATTAATTGTAAACAACTCTGGGGTCGGATAGTGAAAATGGATGGTTGATACGCATTTGTAGTATAATTAAGGAAACGATGCTTCTAGTTTTATTTTCTCTATGGGAAATAGCATCCATGTTTAGGTACACCATTCCATGCATTAGATATCATGCTATTTAGGATGTATGTGTATTCAACATCTCATCTACACTTATAAATCCTGCCAATAGGATAAACAATAAAATAAGTTGTTATTGCGTGATTCTGCCCATGTTCAGAAATTTCACTAGAAGTACTACCTAGGATAAATAAACTGCAATCACATCTCATCATGCTATACACGTAGAGATCCCGTTTTCGGTAAAAACTGATTAAAATCATCACCTATGTTATTCCTGAAACTGTGCATAATGCTATGATTCTATGTGCATTTAGAAATCCTGTTTAAGTTATTATGCATCATGTTGCATTATCATGTTATAGGATCGTATTTATTTAACTGCATTTAGTCTAAACACAGGACAGTCCCCTGTTCTCAGCAACTGGTAATTAGTCTTTGTACATCTTCACACCTAGAATCGCATGTTATTAGCTATAAACAACTTAGAGTCATTAACAAATCTGGATAACTGTTGCATGTTATCCAACACTTAGGCAAGCCTTAGGTAATTAACTTAAAAAAGATAAAATCAGAACTGTCATTGTGATCATATTTAACTATCAGCATGCTTAAAACCTGTAGGCAAGCCAGATTAAGACTTCCTCTCTGAGTTATGCAATAATCTCTCTTTGTGTTATCACCTAGATACCATGCTTTAGGATTCTGAATTAATATAGACCTTAATTGTGTATGAGACATACTGCTTATGTGTACTGTGTGTGGAGGAATATTTGAGCCTTTATCTGTTTTCTATGCTTTCATTTATCTGCAGTCCTACTTGTTTTGTTATATGTCGCCCTAGAATTTTACCTTTAAAACTTGAGGGTCTGCCTAGCACCTCCCTTAGTATAGGAGTCCTAATTTCCTCCGGGACTGAGGTCGATACCAACACTTGTTTTAATAGTCTTACGGGGTGGGAAGGGTAGAATATGGATATGATGACCGATGCGCTAATACCACGTGTAGCCCCTCTTCGAGGAGTGATTACCGGTTATTGCATTGATGTGATCCATATTATTATAAACCTAGGACACCTTTATATGCTAGCTCATAATTCCTTTTCAAAAGCTTATCTTCTTTACTGTTTTCTAAACATCTGCATGCTTAAGACTTAAATCCCCTTTTATTTGAGCCTTTACTTGTTATTTGATAATTGTACAAATTCACGAAACTATTTGGCCGGGAACCACACTTGTGGATCCTGAGGGGTGCCTAACACCTTCCCCTTAGGATACATTCAAGACCTTACCCAAATCTTTGGTTAGCAACGTAGATATAATTGAACCCCTTAGGTTCCCTAACGCGCCGTTAAAATCGTTAGGTGGAGACTCTTCAAAATATGTAAACCCTTTTCCCAAAAGGAACGAGTTGTCCCAACCAACGTCATAAACCCGACTCGCGAGGAAAAAAAGGGGTGTGACAGTATTAAATGAAAGTGACAAGCGACGCTTACGTACAGGAAAAGATACAATGATTCGAGTAAAGCGGCGACAAAATATTCCCGCCATAAATGAGTATACACTTACCAAATATTAATTGATAAATATATGGTAAGTGGGGGGACTATCTGTATTGGCAAAAAAAGAGCTTCACATGTGTAATAAATCTTGATGACTCAGTAGTCTACGTGGAGAAATGAAGACACGACAGTTGGACGGGACTCTAAGAAGAGGTACGAGGAAAAGAGGTACGGCAAATCACATTCATGAGTTAATTAGCTACGGAAGTCTCAACCTGATTGAGAAGATGAAGAGACACGGTCAAAAGTGTATTTGGACAGAATAAAGGTCAGATTCAGAGATCTTCAAATTAGAGATCCATACGTTACACAACATTCGTTCAACAGTTACGGTTGATTCATTGTAACGTTACATTAGAGTCATTATTAGTCATTAATTCTCAATCACCAAAAAAGGTAGACGTTATGTTAGGAAATTCCCTATATAAAGGAGAAAAATATAACCTGTAAAGGGAGAAAAAAACATTCGAACTACTATTGCAATATACTTACTTTTTGTGCATCTTACTGCTTTCCATTTACAAGTTTGCCTACAATTATAATCTTATTCTTTGGTTATCAGAAACCCGTATTCTTCTTAAAATAGCTTTGGGCAAAGAATCCAATCCTTTGGTTAAACACCTATACCTCAAAGGATTTTTCCGCGGGCGCGAAGATCGCTGGGCAGTGAGTGTGTAAAGCGGGGGTTTGAGCATTTTTGCTCATTTCTTCATTCTTGGACGATTTTTGGAACTTCTTGAGAGGGGTATTCACCTAGAAACTTAGAGATAAGTTATCCCACCTATTCCAAGTTAATTACTTGGATTATATCTAGATTTTAACATGGAAAATCATGGGAAATTAGTGAAAATTTAGGGTTTTGAAGAAAAACTTAGAATATTGATATTTTTGGATTTTTGACCACGAAATTGTACATGGAACTTGAAATAAATTATATATTTGAGTTCGTGACATTATGTGTAAATTTTATCTTCGAACATTTTCGAGATCGGGGTACGTGAGCCCGAGGGTGATTTTATCAACTTTTCAAGCGGAGTTAGAAAAATGTTTAAATTGAATTGTTGTGAGTATTAGAGTATATTTTTATGGGTTTGCACATTTATTGATTAGTTTTGGAGCGTTGGACATCATTTTGAGTGGTTGGAAGGGCTTGGGAGCCGGTTATGGAACTTCGGAGCGAGGTAAGTCTCCTTTCTAACCTTGGAAGAGGGAATTTACCCCATAGGTGAACCAAATTAATACATGCTTCTAGTGTGGGGGATACGTACGCACGAGGTGATGAGAGTCCGTATGTAGCTACTAATTATGCCTATGTCCGGGTAGTTTTAGGCTTACATCATGCCTTGTTGATATTTTTATTTTATGTTTATTGTTTATCTTGAGACGGAGCGAGTTTTAGTTAGCTTATTAAACGTTTGAAATGAGTTGAAATTAAGGAAAAGTTGAGAACTTAAAAGTTTTTCATTTAAACTTCGTATTTTGAAAAGAATTGAGGAATACTATAATAATTTAAGAAATCTATGTGAAACCGCGTCACAAGTATGATCCCCGAGCAGGGTAATTCCTTAAATTTATATTTGACTGTGTCGTACGTATGATTAGCAAGCGGGGTATTCTCTTCTACTACTCTTATGGGATCGGGTCGTTCTCCTCGGCAAGATTTATGTACAACATTCTCATGGGAGCGGGCCTATCACGACCAGATTTACCCTCTGAAGGTGTCGTGACGGCACCTAGTCTCTACAACTAGGTAAGCCTACTATAATGGGCAGTGTGTTTCGAATTTTGGCCCATCTTGAGAGCCCTTATGCGGCCGGTTCTGCGGACCGCATGTCAGGAATGCGATCGCATTCCTGACCGCATTCTTG
>ML381830.1:0-13281 GCA_005239525.1 Nicotiana knightiana
AATTATTTAATAATTAAATTAAATTTCAGTTAGTTCATTAACGGAATTAACTAAAATCAAAAACGCTGCCTTTGCATGTTTTCCTTCCTGAACAAACACTTTTGTTCCTGAACAGACATCACACCTCTTCCAATAGTTGCCTATAAATTCTGAGGCATAGCTTAATTTTCCAGACACTGAAAATCACGAATTCCATTCTGAATACTGCATTCTACTTCGCAGTCTCTCTCTCTCTCAAATTCGTAAGTGTGATCTTGCTCCGTTCTTTGAGTTTGTTGGTATCCTGCAGTTGGTATTGCCACNTATTCTACTTAATGGAGAATCAGTTGCACCATTTAATGCAGCCAAAGGCTTGAGGACAAGGAGATCCCATATCTCCTTTTCTCTTTTGCCATTACCATGGAGTACTTGAGTCGACTACTTAAAGACCTACAGCATGAGAAAAGCTATAAATTCCATCCAAGGTGTAGAAGGCTGGGGATCACTCACCTAAGCTATGTTGATGACCTGTTGTTGTTTTCCAGAAGAGACAGTGACCAAAAGTGCAATCTATTATGGGGGAATGACACAGAGGGAGAAAGAGGTTATAGTTCAAATGCTAGGTTACTCACTAGGTGAACTTCCTTTTAAACACCTAGGGGTACCTCTAGACACTAAGAAGCTCACCATGGTACAGCGGCAACC
The DNA here is from genome assembly GCA_005239525.1 of Nicotiana knightiana. NCBI lineage: Eukaryota > Viridiplantae > Streptophyta > Magnoliopsida > Solanales > Solanaceae > Nicotiana > Nicotiana knightiana. Next base: position 685 of record ML381830.1, read on the forward strand.
CCTCATAGCAAAATTTGTGCCTGAAATCTCTTCATGGACTGCAAAGAAGCTGTCATATGCTGGGAGAATTCAATTGATTCAAATAGTGTTATTTGGGATCCAATCTTATTGGGTTCAACTCTTCCCTTTATCAGCTAAGGTGATACAAATAGTTGAAGCCCATTGCAGAAGCTACATGTGGTCTGGGGGTGATACAATTACAAAGAAGGCCCTTATTCCTTGGGAGAAGATTTGCCTGCCTAAGTCTACAGGGGGGCTTAACTTGCGTAATCTCCAGGTATGGAACAATGCTGCAATTGCAAAGACACACTGGTATTTGACTCATAAGCAGGATAAACTTTGGATAAAATAGATCCATGCCTATTATATCAAGGATCAGAGTTTGGGAACTATGACCATTCCACAAACCTCTAATTGGATGGTTAGAAAAATTTTAGGGGCAAGAGATACCATTGGGCAGCTGAGCATAACCCTTGTTGAACATAAGAGTGTCATTAAACAGATATACTTACAACAGATACCAGAATACCCAAAGGTAAGGTGGAGAAAAATAATGTTCCAGAACTTTGCAAGACCAAAAGCCTTATTCACAATGTGGCTGAAATGTCAGGACAGACTTCTAACAGTGGATAAACTACTAAGATAGGGCCTTAATGTACAAGCTGTGTGTGCAATATTTCAAGCTCACAATGAAACAAGAAATCATTTATTTGCTGAATGCAGATATGCTCAGGCAATTTGGAACAGAGTCAGCAAATGAGCGCAACAACAACTCTATGGTGGCAGTAACTGGGAATGACAATTCCAAGAGATTGTTAAAAGTATACAGGGGAAGACAACAAAGGCAAAACTCATTAAGATGATATATGCTGAAGTTATATATGCCATATGGAAGGAGAGGAATGCAAGAGTTTTTGAAAGGGTAGCCAGAGATTATGAAGCAGTGTCAAAAAATATAGCATGTGTTTGTCGCTGCAGGGCTGCTGGGAATCTTAAATGTTTAATGCAAAAGCTAGTTTTCTAAGTTTCTTCCTTAATCTACACATAACACTGCTGAATAGGAAAGCTTGGGATCTTTGATTATGTTTTTTCTTGAGATTAGCTGACTGAGTTGTATTAACCTAATGATTTTTAATTGCTTTGATGATTAATAAAAAGCCCAATTAATTACCAAACAAAAAAGATCAATTGGATATAATTTAAGTTTGTTGAACAAAATTATATCATACCTTAGAGTAAACAAAATGAGTTGCAAGGCCACATGTAAGCATTTCTGACCCATTTATTTTTGCCCCTGTTAGTCCCAAGTATTCTCCTGTTAACAATGAATCAAAAGTAAAAATAAGATATCAATCATATATATAAACATAAACCATTCAAGTGTTAGCTATCCCCAAAACAAAGAATGTAAAACTAATAACGATATATTTTAAATGTTGAGTTCATGAGTTTTCTTGTTTACTTTACCAAAATGGCCAGGTAATCTTGAAAGAAAATAAGATGCTCCGACATCCGGATGGTGTCCGAATGATGCTTCTGGCATGGCAAACACCTAGTTATCCATAAATAAATGAAACTATTATGATATACTGTCCAAAATCAAATGTCAACATATCAAACATTGGAATTAATAACATATGAAAGTATCCAAATCGTAATGAAACTTATTTATTATTAATAACAAAATCAAATGAAACTAAAGGACAATGCCGAAGATTATTATTATTATTATTTTATTTTATTTTTTGGATATCCCATCACTCTGTAATGAAACTTTATGAACAAGAATTTTTTTGGACAAATTTCACCATATATATCCTCCTTATAGTACATACACAATATATAATGGGCAAAGATCACATCTAATCCACGGCCGAAAATATTTATATTTAATAGTCACAAAAATATATAAAAGTGTCTACATCTTTTGTGTATAACAAAGATAAATGTATTTATATACAAAAAAAATACTTCCTCTATTCATTTTTACTTGGCACGTTTTGACTTTTCACGTTCCTTAAGAAATAATAAATGAAGTGCATAATTTACTATAATACTCGTATTACTTGATGCATATTTTGTTGGATTTGAGAAAATGATTTGAAATGAGTAATTAATATTGTAGGTATAACAGGAAAAAAAATTGTCTTCTCTTGAAATACTTAAAGTGACAAGTAAAAATAAAAATTTATTTTTAATATATCTGCCAAGTAAAAATAAATAAGAAAAATATAAATTTTCGATTATTATTTTGAGAGCGGTCCATGTTGTATACCAAATTCCCTAAATTCTAATAGAAAATTTTAGGCTATCTGTTCGTTCGGGAACGGACCAAAAAAAAATAGGTTCATTAAACTAGAATAGGGAGTATATGCTTTTTTATTTATATTTACTTGTTCCTTGAAATGGACTAGACCCACCTTTTCTTTTTTGGTAAAATAGCTTCATAGTCACTTAAAATTATACCAATTTGTCAACTTGGTATACAAATTTACACTTTTTTCATTTGAACATTTCAATTTAATAGAATGAGTACTAATTAACACATCTAACAAAGCGTGTATGTTAGACTATTTATTGCTTGACACGTGTTATTTGTGGGTCCATTTTTAAAATTTATTTAACCAGGAATGGATATGCTTCGCCGGAGAAGGCGGATGGAATGTCCATTTTAACGACCTCCGGTGAATAGATTGTGCTGACATTTGTCGCCGGAGATTTCTTTGAGAACAAATAATGCGCCGGACTTGGCCTATAGAAGAGGAATAGGGCGACCTTTTACCCACATCCACTTCGTCTTTTTTCTTTTTCGTTTTCAATTTTTAATTTTTTTTCTTTTCAATTTTATTAAATTTTTTAATCAGAATATTGTTTTCATGCGCATTTTTTGTGTGATTGGAACTCATTATGTTAATACTCAAAATAGTTGATTAATACTCATTTCATTAAGTTTAAGTTGAAATGTTCAAATAGAAAAAGTATAAGTTTATATATCAAATTGACAAACGGGTACAAATTTAAGCGATTACAGAATTATTTTACCTTTCTTTTTCTCTTTCTTTCCCTCCCTTTTAAATCCACCTTTTCTCTCTCTGCGCTTTCTCTCCCACTCAAATTCACTGCCTTCGTCAAAGCAAAGTGAAGAAGGATAGTGTAAAAGTGATTCACACATGGCTTCAAGATGAAGATTGATCGTGAATTTTAATGGAGTTTTAAGATGGCTCATAAGATGGTGGATTCTATTGAAGTTTTTGATATTTTTTTGTGTATGGTGATTGAAAAGTGGCGTAACCAGGATTTAAAACGTATGGGTTCATATGATTCTAGTTCTTTTAAGTTATTAGATTTTAAATTATTAATTTGTACACTTTAAATGAATTTCTTAAGGAAAATACAGAGTTTGGAATAAAGTTATTGGAAAATAGCTAAGGTTTCAATCTTTAATCAAATTTCCAACATAGCTACCATTTCAGAAATTGCCTGATTTATAATGTATTAGAGTTCCAACATAATATGCTAGAAATTTATATGCAGGAGCTCCATAATCCATCAAATTATGCTGGAACTTTCCGTATTTTAGCTAAGATACTTTTGTCCAAATTTTATCTTCGTATAAATAATGGCTATTTTTTAATGGCTTTACAAAGATTGGTTATTTTTCGATTACTGGTCCAAAAATTGGTTAGGCCATGTTATTTTCACGAAAACGTTGTTGGATATTAGGTACCATTTTGTATGTTTATGTATTTTTTTTGGGTCACTATCCTTTGAACCAAAAGGCCAAAGTGCAATTAAGCTAAAACTAAACCCCTCTCGTTTAGTGGTATCCCTTTTTTTTCACGTTGAGTTTTATTAGATTCACTGTTATCCTTTGTTTCTTGGGGATCTTTACATAAATAGCCTGTAATATTTATTGTTTATTTTTTTTAATCATATATATAGACTATAGATTCATTATATATAATTATACACGTATAATATATGAATTATGTATATATTATATCTTCACCGACTATTTTTAGTTTAAGCAGTTGGGTGGGCAGCTATTTGGGAAGTACTAATTTCTTGACGTCTGAGTTTTATTCATTTCTTTGTTTTTCTTGTTGGTGTGAATAATAGAATGTGTTTGGGCATTGAATAGATTTCTGGTACCCACGAATCCCTTCTCAAACCAGCAGCCCGGTTCAGATTTTAGTTGGACAAAAGATAATGAAGAAAAATACTAGATTTTAATTTTTTAAAGATTTTTTGATTTGCTAATTTTCGAATATAAAATTCAGTGCAATAAGCAAGAAATTTGTAGAAATAGTGTGGATACATTGTTTACACAAAGTTATGCACTATTTATACATGGTTACTAAGTAGATACATTATTTATATAATATATACAACGTATACAAATATATAATATAATATATAATGGTGTATATGTAATGTATAATAGTTTATATACACTTTTATACATCAAGTTATGCAAATTGTAAGAAATAAAAAATAAAAAAAAATGAGAGAGTTCTATGGTAGCTCGGGGAAGAAGGTAAAACAATGTTGACATTGTTTGACTTCATGAAATTTAGTGGGCGTTTGGACATAAGAATTGTGACATTCCAGAAAAAAGTAATTAAAAAAAAAAGTAATTAAAAAAAAAAGCAAATAAAAATAGTATTTGAAAATTAGAATTGTGTTTGGACATACATATAATTTGGGGCTGTTTTTGAATTTTCGTGAGTGATTTGAGTGAGAATTTTGAAAAACTACTTTTTGGAGTTCTTCAAATTTTCGAAAAATTTCGAAATTCAACTTCAAGTAAAATTTAAAATTTTCATGGCCAAATATTGATTCCGAAAAAAAGTGTAAATCTATTTTTTTTCGGTCAAATTAGAAACTTTTATTTAACCAAGTATGCATATTTACAGCCTTAGCTCTATTTGAACTCGAGAGCTAGTTTCCTCTATCTCTATCTAGCTAAAATTATAACTATTACAGTCATAAGCTAGGATAACTATTTAGACTTTCTAAAATCTTCTTCCATTTGGTATAACTTTGTCTTTTAATATGCAATTGGAGGCTAATTTCCTTAAGTCTCTGCTGACTCTTTTTCTCTTCGTTTTGAAACCTTCTTGCATTTCTTTCACTCCAAACATGATACACTGTTGCAGCAAATAACCATGACATAATCTGACTTTTAGTTCTGCTTCTTCTGCATCTGTTTGCCATCCATTGTATTTCCTCACTCCATGTCTTAATAACCCTATCTTCATGCATCCATTCGAGTAGGGAACTCCAGATTCCTTTCGCATAGCTGCATTCAAAGAACAAATGTTCCATAGATTTTGTACTTCCCTTAGTACACAACACGCATTTTTGTAGCACACTTATATTCCATTTTGCTAGTCTGACAACTGTCGCAAGTCTCTGCCTTATAGCTAGCCATAAGATAAACTGATGTCGAGGAATCTGTCTTGCCTCCATAGTGAGATTTCTCCATTGCACTTTCTGATATTGTGGTTGAAAGGATAGCTAAGTTGCCTTAATGCTGAATTTGTTCCCTTTGCTGCATTTTCCCAGCTCTACCTGAAAACTGCTATTAAACCACTTCCTAGCATTAAAGATTTTCCTCACAAGACAACTTGCTTGTGCAGGTGTCTTCATAGTTTCCATCTCCTTATTCTTAATGTAGTATCCATAGATCCATTGCGCCCATAAAGACTTTTTTCTTGTGGATATTGCCCATAACAGTTTGCATATGGCTGCTTTGTTCCACAATGTAAAATCTATAATCTCTAATTCCCCTGTTGATCTTGGCATACACAATGATTCCCAAGAAACCAATGCTTTTCTTGATGCTTCATGACTCCCAGTCCAAAGGAATGTTCTACATATACTAATGATAAGTTGAACAACCTTCTTGGGTAGAACGAATATCTGAGCGAAATATGTCTGCATCTCAAAGAGCACACTCTTGATCAGCTGTAGCCTTCCACTATAAGACAGAAACTTTGTAGTCCATCATCTGATTCGATCTATCATTTTCTCTATAATTGGCATGCATTGCTGAATACTGATCTTCTTAGATGATAGTGGTACTCCCAAATATTTGAAAGGCAGATCTCCCAATGCAAACTGCATATCATTTAGAATATGCTGCTTCAATTCTTGACTAACTCCAGCAATATACAGTGAGCTCTTGTCAAGATTAGCTTTCAATCCAGATACATTGGAGAAGTGATTGAAAGCTTGGATCATTAGCTGGATAGATATCTTATCAGTCCTGCAACATATAAGTAAATCATCAGCAAAACATATGTGCACCAGTTTCATCTTGCCACATCTAGGATGGTAGTTAAAGTCTGGGTTATGCTGAAGTTGTTTGAGTGATCTGTTTAGGTATTCCATAAGCAGAACAAACAGATATGGGGACATGGGGTCCCCCTGTCTCAACCCCTTTCTTGCCTTAAACTTTGGAGTAACTCCCCCATTTATCAGGATTACATAACTTACTGTAGTCACACATTCCATGATCCATCCCACAAACTTCCCAGGAAACCCAAATTCAATCAGAATAGCTTTTAGAAAGTCCCATTCAACCGAGTCATAGGCTTTCCTGAAATCTACCTTTACCATACACCTAGGTGATACCCCTTTCTTCATGTATCCATTCACAAGCTCATGTGCAATGATTACATTATCAAGGATGCTTCTTCCTGCTATGAAAGCTGATTGTGACTGCCCTACAATTGTATTTGCTACTGCTTTGAGTCTATTAGTAAGAATCCTTGCTATCAGCTTATACATGGTTGTACAGCATGTAATAGGTCTATCCTCCTTCACATATGTAGGGTTGGACACGTTTGGAACAAGAATGAGAGTAGTACGGTTTGCTTCCTTCAACATCTTTCCAGATTCAAAGAACTGAATCACAACCTCACTTACCTCATCTCCTATCATATACCAGTACTCTTTGTAGAATTCAGCATTAAATCCATCCACCTCTAGAGCCTTGTCATTAGGCAATTCTTTCAACGCCTTCAGTACATCTTCTTTGTGACTGGTTGAATCAATAATAGTTGTTGGTCTCTCTGTAAGCAAGGTTTCCTTAGCAATATGTGTGTCTACACATGGAAGCTCATGTGCTTTGGTTCCCATAAGCCCTTTGTAGAAGCCTATAAATTCCCGTTTCACCTGCTTTGGATCAGTTAGTTGTACTCCCTGATCAGTACATATAGTTGCAATGTTGTTCCTAGCTTGTCTTGCTTTTAATTGAGAATAAAAAAACTTAGAGTTAGAATCTCCTTGTTTAATCCAAACATCTCTAGATTTTTGCCTAAGCACCCTTTCTTGAATAGTAGTCCATTTTTCCGTTTCCGGTATTGTTTCTTTCTCTTCTGTGATCAGATTTGGATTATACAAGTCTGTTACCATTGAGTCTTGAACCTCTCTCAACTTTATCTTCAGTTCCTCCAGTTTATGATCAATCTTATTCATTTCTTGGTTCGGTTTTTTCACAGCTTTTTCTATCATCTTCAACTTTCTGCATACAGCATACATTGCATGCCCTTCAACTGTTGACTCCCCTATTGATTCAACCATTTCTTTGACTTCCTTTTTCTTCAATAACACATTAAGTAATCTAAATGGTTTTGGCAAATTATGTTTAATCCTGGTAGTAGTTAGCAGTATAGGAGAGCGGTTTGAGCATCCAGGATTCATGTAGTGAGCTTCTATACTACTATACTGGCTCAACCATTGAGCATTGCCAAATGCCCAATCAATTAGGCTATAAATTCTGTCCCCAGGATCCCTCTTGTTACACCAGGAATAACTCTATCCCTTTCTTTGAATCTGCCCCATGGTTCTACCATTATATGGTTGAATGCTTTCAATTGTCTCCACATATCTTTCCTTCCTTCAATGGTATTATATCCATAGACATATGTTATATAACACTCAAATAATGATCCTTTTTCCTTCACCTTACAATGAACTGTTTGAGGACCTGAAGTCTGTATATCAACCTCTACCATATTTGGTTTCCAACATATCCAGATTCTCCCATTTTGGCATCTAGCATAGTCACAATACACCTGCCAGTCTGCTCCTATTTTCTTCTTTATTTTCTCTGCTCTTCTAGCCTTTACCTTAGTTTCTAGGCAGCCCAATAGAGCTACTTTATTTGTAAGCAAGAAGGTGCTAAATTCCTTCTTCTTATAGGGCTTGTTAAGCCCCCAAATATTCCATGATCCAAAAATCATGGAGGTTGTTTGGTCAAACTGGTACCCCTTACCACATTGCTTGTGGTAACCTCTTCTTGAATTCTCAGGGCACTGAATTGGTTTCTTCGAAGTAATTCCAATTCATCTATGGTTCCTGTTTCTGTTTGCATCACTCTCTTGCCCCTATCAATCTGTTTGGTATGCTTTTGTTCATCTTCCTGTGTTGATTGCCGCTGTTGCTCATTGACTTTTGTCTGCTCTTTTTGTTGCTCCTTATTCTGATTATCATTCTCAGAATTAGTCTTAGCTATCCACTCCTTCCTCTTAGTCTTCTTCCTCTTTTTTATCTCATGGTCCAGTGGCTTTGTGCAATCACCTGTATTATGTCCTACCTTCAAGCAATCCTAGCAATACTTAGGAGTCCATTCATATTCAATAGTCTATGAATGTTGTCTCCCATCAGGTAGTTCAAGTGCTATTGTCTCTGGTAGAGGCTGTGATATCCATCTCAATCAGTATTCTGGCATATGCAATCCTTTGCTTCTGAGTTGTGAGCTTGTCTGTACAAATAGGTTTCCCTAGGCAGCTAGCTATCCTTCCCAGGTTTTCAGGAGCCCAAAACTGAATTGGGAGATTAGGAAACATCACCCACATTTGAACAATCTGAGTTGGTTCCTTGCTCATTTGAAATTTCGGATCCCATTGTTTCAGTACAAATGGTCTGTAATCAAATGTATAAGGTCCTTGCTGCAGAATTGTTTCCTTATCTTCATCACTTTTAAATTTGAAGTTAAGTAACTATTGCTATGCAAATATACTTGAGGTGTACTCACATAATTCCACATACCATAGACAAACCTCAACATTTCCTTAAAGGTAGGGTTTCCACCAATTACATACCCAATTAAGGCTGAACTCCATCTCCTGTTTTGCTCAGCTATTTCTTGAGGATTTAGCTTCACGATCTTAAGCCCATCCTTCATCACCGGCTGGTAGTAGCTCAGCTGAAGCCCTCTGTTCTGTTCTCTGTTTCCTTTGACAACCTCAGCCATAGTTGGCTTAATTTCACTTGATGTTGCAGAAATCGTTAATTTCCTTGCTGTATGTATAGATCCTGCTTCTTCCGACGTGGTTTCTGCATTTTCCATAGAAGGACCTGATTGTAAAATTGTAGGGGCACTCCCCATTCCAGGAATCCAATGACCAAATTGAATCGGTGCTAAGACATGGGGAATGCCAGATGCTGGTGTTATTTGTCTAATTTTCGGTACCGGCTTCTTAGGCGAGGCCGGCGGTGGTGCTGCTTGCTTCTTCTTCCTTTCCATTACTGCTTAGCCGCACGTTAGTAACCCTTACTTAACATGCGCCGAGAGAACAGTAGCATGCAATTCCTCCTTTTTTGAAAATCTTTTGTTGGCCAAACGGACCCTAATGTAAACATATTTTGGCTATTCTAAATATAAGACTTTATTGGGCCTATAATCACTGTAAACTGTTAGTTTTAGGTTGTATATATGCGTAAGAAGCCCATTCTAATACCTACATGGTCATCTTTCTAACAAACTTTGCATGTATCCTTTTAGAATTTTTTACCTATATGTATTACACTAGAAATATATTTACCCTTATTGTTTATGTTTTAACTTAATTACAAGTTGATATACAATTTAACAATTATATACAAATAATTTTTAAATGAGTATTCTTGATTATAGCATTTTAAAGTAGAAATCAAATTCCACAAATCTACTACTTTCACAGATCTCTCCTCTCTCTCTCTATTTTCTTTTTTCTTCCCGACTTCTTCTTCTTTGGATTTTTATGATTCTCTTCTCGTTTTTCATCTCCTTTTTATTTTACTTTTCAGAGAATTTTATAATAGATTTGATCTAGGTGCTTGTCACTATCGAACCCGTCATTGTCTGTTGCCCCGCCAGCCATTGAAAGCCATCAAAAGCTTCGAAACTTTGATCTTAAATTGAATTTTTTTAAATTATTATTTATTTTGATTGGGCATTGTTGCAAACTGTCGAGAATATTCTTTGGAGTTTATATCTCAATTTTTAGGGTGTTTGGTGAAGATTGGAGTTGATTTTGGATGAATTTTCTGATTGAAACTCGAAGATAACGAAGATATATTAAATTGTATTATAATTGTATGTAAATTATGCTTCAGTTGTATTCTGTTGTAGTCATATTTTTTTTATTTGAATGTTGTATGAAAGTTAAAAAATAATTATATAATGTATGAATTGTTGTATGAAATTTGTATTTAAGTTATAAATACTTTCTTTTTATATAAAGTTGTTGATATGTATCAAAATTATATTAAGACAGGAAATTTTGATTGGAATTTCAGAGACGAAGAACACACCATATACAAAATATATAATAAATCATATACAACATAAACACAAAAGACATATTTGTATAAAATTTGTATGAAAATCTTATTTAAGTTGTATGATATTACAATTATTTTTAATTGGGTAAAAATAATGTATGAAAGTTATAAATAAGTTTGTATACCATAAAATTAGTTGTATAAAATTTATTTTTAGTTTGTACGTTGCTGTAGATGTATCAAATTCGTATCAAATTTGAATATTTTGCATTCAACTTGTCCGGTTTAGGTGTTGTCAATCGTTAGTGTCTTTATTGCTTTGGTTTGCGTTACTTTCTGGTTCAAGCTATTAAATTAGTTTTATAAGATTTGGTTCTCAATGTCTTGAACGATTTTACGTTATTGTGGTTCGAAATTATTGGAATTGCTATACTACAGTTAAGACACTACTGGAAAGAGGAGAGGAGAGAAAAAAAGAAAGAAAAAAGTGTAACTAAATCTCATAATTTAAGGCATTAATAATGGATTTTATATGGAGAGTGACGGCAGAGAATAGGGAAAGAGGAGAGGAGAGAAAAAAAGGAAAATAGTGTAATTGAATCCCCTAATTTAAGGTACTAATAATAGATTGTATATAAATTATAAATAGTCCTTGTTTAGGGCGGGTGATATATAAAATTATAACAATTTTAGTAAATAAATTTTAAATATTGTATAGGAATGAAAATATAGTAAAGGCGGATGCTCTTAATATTTGGCTAAAACATATAATTGGATAACCAAGTAATTTAAAGGCTATAAAGAAAACTAGTTGTACGTCTTCGAAACGCACCGTATTTTCGGTGATGATTCGGAATTTTGCGTTCATGGATAGTCCAGCTCCTCCTCCCATAACGGCTCCATTGATGAGGAAAACCTTCATATTTAACATGGATTATGATGCAAATAATTAGTGCAAAATAAAATAATAAGTAACCCCTTTATTTTTAAATTTTCTATGATATTAACAAAGCTCACCACTGGTTTTTTGTATGTTGCCACCAAATAATCCAATGTTAGCTGCATTCTGTAAAAGTCCAGAACAGAACGGTAGTCACCTGACAAATGAGCAAAATACGAAATTAATTCTTTATGCTTGAAAAATAAAATAACATGTACGTTTAATGTTAAAAAATATGAAATCAGGAGGAGGGGTATTTGTAGATTCAAAAAATCAAATATGAAATTCAAGTTATTTAAAACATAAAAATGGACGTATGTATACATATTTTTTATGAGATACTTATTACATCAAAAAATAGATTTTTCTAAGATTCAAGAAACTAAAATTATATAGAAATGAAAACATATATTTTTTCACTGATTTAGGGAGGAGGATAAATATTAAATTAGAATAGAGGCATTTATGAAGGTTTATTTTAAGTAAAATAAATGATCAACACACCAAATAAAAGAATTAAAAAAGAGCTTTAATTATGTTATTACCTCGTAGCATGGATTGTATCACTCGAACAACATCTCCTCCAGCACAAAATGCTTTTCCTTTTCCCTATATTGTAATGAAATCACAAATAAAGCTGCGATCTAGTATCAGAAAGAAGGAGAAATAAGGACATATATATATATATATATATATATATTAGGGGTGGTATTTTGAGCTCAAACACATTCAACCCGCCCAACCCGTTCAGAGATTAATGGGTTAGGCTACAAATATTTTAGCTCGTGAGTGTATTTGGGCTGAGTCCAAGTTAACCAATTATTTTTTATAGCCTATTCTGACTCATTAAGCAGCCCAAATACAACCCATAAAATTCACCTACAACAAAAGGATCTCAACCCAACTTATCTAGAAATTTACTTAGTTACCTAAATTTTACTTTTTTTTGTACTTTAAATTTTCTATTTTTTTGTTTTTCCGCACTACCCACCCACCTCCTCTCCCTACCACAACCCCTTCCCCCCACCCCCCGCCTCCTCAATTTTATTTTATTTTGTATTTTTATTTTCTGTTATTTTGTTTTTCTGAACCATCCCCCC
>ML381830.1:13593-101298 GCA_005239525.1 Nicotiana knightiana
CCCACCCTACCCCTACCCCCCACACACCACCACCATCCCCTTCCGCAAAATATTTTTTAACTTACACATTTTAAGGTAAAATGCTTTTCTTTTTTGCAAGATGAGCATGATTCTAAAACATGGGTCAAGTTGGGCGGGTTGGGCTATGACTCATTGTTTAGCCCATCTTGACCCAACCCATCTTAGCTCAAGTACACTTTGAGTTGGGTTAGACAATGACTCATTTATTGACCAAACTCATCTTGACCCGCCCAAATTTAACCCAACCCGCCTATTTGCCACCCCTAATATATATGTCCTTAGAAAAAAGAGCATTGGTTCATGGAGTTGTAAGAAAAAAAGTGAATAAAGAGAAATCACCATGTTTGATTGTTATTTACCTTTACTATTACAAGTTTAACTTGTGGATCTTGTTCATACTCTTTGAAAGCTCGTAACAATTGAGAAATCTGCAGAATTCAAAAGAAGAAAACAGGAAAAAGAAAAAACGAAAAACAAGGCTATTACATATATATATGTTGTTTGTTTATGCCAAGGTTTTGTCTACTTATAATTTGTATGTCCTATCATTCAACTATATTCACTTTCTTCTTTAACAACTATTATCACTACGAGTAATTAAATTCAATTTCCAATGCGATTTTCCTAATAAATAAAAATAAATAATTCGCTAGTCCATTCAAAAAATTCTATATATTGCGAGAAGAGCATATAAATTAATTTGCTATGAACTCAAAAAAGTTTTAAGTATAAAATAGAAAGAACTTGGGTTTAAAGTAGAGGTACAGAGGGGTTGGCCGATAGTAAAATATGATTAATGTATAATATAGGACAGTAACTAAGGACGGTAAATTGCAATACCTTTACGTAAACCATTTTTCTATTTTGAATTGGAAAAGTACGTAAAAAGTAAAAAAAAAAAACACATTTTTGTATTTAGAAACAATTTAACTTTGAACTTTTCATTTTACTTACTTTACCACTTGATAAGAAATTTTTATAGTCACACAAATATTTTGGCCCCACAGAGCTTTTACTTCCTCCGGTCCAAAATAAGTGATTTTTTCCAGATTTCAAGAATGAATTAATTATTTTTTTCCTACATTGTCCTTGGAGTAAATGGTGTGGGAGTATGTGTTAGGAGTGTTTATGTGAGATAGTAAAGATTAATATGATCAATTTCATTGTTAATTAATGCTAAAAGGTGAATTTCTTAATCTGTGTGAAAACATTCGAAAAAATCATTTATTTTGAACCGGAGGGAGTATCTATTAAGCTTTTAAGATCACATGTTTTAAAAAAATTTCTTTCTTAAACTTTGTGTCGAGCCAAACTACTCGTTTAAATTGAAATGGATGAAACGTAAACCAAATAAAGCTATTCTTTTCCATATCTCTTTTTTCTCGTATAATAATTTCTCCTTGTTCTGTCTGTCTACAAAAATAAAATATAATAAAGCAGAATAATGAATTAGTAGACGCTCAAACGTACCATCTCGAAAGTCAAACAATTCAATTGTCTTGGTCTATTTAGAGTGACTTTGCGCACGCAAGACGTAGCTTCAAACACCACCTGGGGGAAAAGCAAAGGAAAATTATTTCTAATAATTAACGAAAATTAATATAAGAAATTGAATTAATTATAGGCAAATGTAATGTTATAATGCCACATTAATCATGTGACTGCCTTAACGTGGTACAGTGATTTATTAAGCTTTCTTTTATTTCGTTGAAAAGAAGAAAACCGCACTGATAAATAAAATGACTAACGCTACTTTCTTGATTTTAATAAATAACACTTCTGAATCAATTTAAAAAATTCAAACCATCAACCTATACGTATAATCGGGAGCGAATCTGCATGGGATCAAGGGGGTTCAACACTTCAACTGAAACCGTTTCGTCAGAAAAATTTATTATTTATATGGATATTGTTATAAAGAGGTCTGAATATATAAGGGGGGAACTACAATATTATATACGGGTTGGAACAAACCTAACAGCTTTTGTTTAGATCCTATATTTGTAGTACAATATCTATTAAATATGGATAGATATTTAATTAAAAACTCAAGAACTAAAACGAGCTATAAATTCGATATCAAGTTTAAAACTCACAAACTTCAAATACTAACTCCATCTCTGTTTATGCGGCAACGATCTTTTGTCTTTCTGGGTTATAGGGAGGTCCGAATAGGGAAAATGTGCATGCAGTGGCGGAGGCAGGATCTCCGCGTAGGGGGGTTCAAAAAAAAAAATAAAAAACGATTGTAGCTAATGGGAGTTGAACATATGACCTCCCCTTTACCACATAGCTACACTTTTGGGCTATATCAAGAAAATTTAGAACTTAATATATAGAGGTAAAAAATAAATTGTGCCTTACATATACAATGTAATTTTTCGACGAAGAAAGTTCGAATAAACCTCCTAAATCCGCCTCTGGGTGCATGGAAGGAAATGTTTTGATAAGAAGTGAATTTTTACGAGTATCTTTGTAGTTTTAAATCCTTTTTATATTCTTTATCTACGTATCATTTCCTTAGAAAAGAATTATAGCTCAATACCAAGCTGTAGCATAATGTCCAATCCATATACACTAGGAAATCGCTCGGCAATAGTTCCATAATTTTGTTGGTAGTACTTTTGATCATTAAGATCTTTCAGTAATACCTTTATTAATGGATACTTAGACTTTAATTATTAAGGATTAAAAACAGAGAGTTTCTGCAATAAATTTATAAACGGAACCTAAGAAAAATAATTCGAAAATATATAAAATACTGATAGTAAAACCTTGTCTAATTAATATGGATGCTGATTAGGTTATCTAACAATCCATAAGTGTGTTAAGAGATCAACAATTCTTGAATTAGGGAGGATTAATTTTAACTAAACTGAAGTAAGATGAGACAAGAAGTAAATAATTAAACAACTACCTATTCAATCAATAATTGTTTATGACTAACACACTATTCACTCGATTTTTGAGTCATAATCATTATGTAGGAGAGATGACCAAGTGATATAAGGCCTCATAATTGCGTTGTACCTTCTTTAGATGTCAAATATGATGTTGTACCTGATCGTTTAAATCCGACCTCTACTTCGATACAACAAGGAAGAGTTTACTATTTTTAATGATTTATACAAACTACGCGCGTTATGGACTCTGTAGTACTTCAAAACATACACACAGAGAGTAGCAAATTTTTATTTAGTGGGCATTTGGACATAAGAATTATAAATTTTCCAAAAAATGTAAAAAAAAATTCAAGTGAAAATGAATTCAATTCATTTGTGTTGAAGAAAAAGGAGGAACTAATATGGATAATGAAGCTCATTTAAGAATGAGGCTTTTAAGCCCGGCCCAAATAAGTTTGTGGCCCGTAAGACTTGACTGAGGTTGGGCCGGCCCGTAGACCTAATAAAAATATTTATTTAAAATATAAAAGGTATACTGCCTCTAGCGATGTTAAGTCAGAATTGAATCTTTACTTAGAAGAACCAAAGCTTGATCTTGAGAAGTTTCAAGAGATGAATGTTCTCATCTATTGGAAGGACCATTCTAGAAAATATTGCGATCTTTCAATAATGGCGCGTGATGCACTTAGTATTCCTATTACTATTGTAGCATCAGAATCAACGTTTAGTGTGGGGGTGGGCGTGTTCTGACAAAATACAGAAGTTGCATCCATCATGAAAATGTCTAAACACTTGCAACTACTCGAAATTGGCTGCACGTCATTTCCCAAACTCAAACTTGTAATATTTTTTGTATGTGAATTTGAATATTATTAGTTTTTAAAATTTAATTATTCTTAATATTTAGCTAATTAATATTGAATATGAATTGTAGATGAAAGTGAAGATGTTAAGACAATCTTGTCACAAGCGGATCCAAATGTGTTTGATGAAAATGGCGTGTTAGATATCCCACAAGCGTCATGGACGCTCTCAAATAAAAAGTATAAAATTTTGCGAATTTTTCCAATAAGATATTTTTAACTTTTAAATATTTATCTTTTTTTTTAGGTCAGAACTTAAAAAAAATATAAAATTATATTTTAAACAATGATGGGCCGGTCCGTGGGGCCCGCGGCCCACATAGAGTTGGGGTGGCTAATCATTTTAAGGCCCATCAAATTGTGGGTTAGCCCAGCCCAACCCGACAATTGTTAAAGCCCACGTGAATTGGGCTGGGCAAATCCGGGCCGACCCATATTGACCGCTCTACACGTAAGACTTCAACATCTTGAATTTGTATTCAACTGTATTCAGCAACAATTTTTGGCATATCTAATTATCATTTAGCATACTTTTCCAACTCGAATAAATATTTTAGCTTCTCATATATAAGTGCCAATTATCATTTGAATAGCATACTTATTCAATTTGAATATATATTTAGCTTCTAAAATTTCTCACGCCGGTAGAAAAAACCATGTTTGCAAATATTCAGTTAGTTTCTCTGTTGCAGATGTTCTATTATCATGTTTATTATTATTATTTTATTTCTTATTATGGTTTTTAGTTTCAGGGGCGGAGCTAACTCATTGAGTGCGGGTTCGACTGAAGCCAGTCGCTTTGGTCCAATCCATGTATTTGTCTATAAAAATGCATTGAATATGTATAAATTATTAATTTAAAATCCATTGACTTAGAAAGACTAGAACCCCGAGCTCATAAACTTCAAATCTTAGCTCCACCTCGACTTAATTTAAGCATTTTAGATAGAAAAAAGATGAACTTTTAAGTTGCCTTCTCTAGTTTTGTCTATTAAAGTAAGCAAATGAGACCCATTAGTCTACTTTGTCAATTAATAAAGAGCCTCACATAAGTAAAATTTGGCATGTGAATGACCATTTCACGAGAGAGTAAAGCATCTTATGTTTGATCTAAAGTAATTGGCAATAAATTTGCTTCCTTTCTATCTGCAATTAATGTGATTCTACTTAAAGGAAGAATTTCTTTGTATGTCCCTCGTTCACTTTTACTTATTCAGTATTTCAAAATAATTTTTTATTTTTATTTATCACTTTTAATATATTAAAAGAAAATATTTTTTTTCCTGTTATACCCTTAGTATTAATTACTCATTTTAAATTATTTTCTTAAATTCATTAAAAATAGATATCAATTAATATGAATATCATAATAAATTATGTACTTTATTTATTATTTTTTAATATGAGTGCAAAGTCCATAAATGGACAAGTAAAAATAAACGAAGGGAGTAACATATAAAGAATCCAAATTTTTTATTTTTAAAATAAAACTATAATCTACATCCAAACGGGAGCTTAGTATTTGTGGAACACCAACATTGCTCAACATCCATTGCAAATACTTTTTTCTCAATCTTGATGCAGAGGGTCAGAGCGTGATGCCAAATGCATATTACAAAGTGATATGAGCCAATTAATTTATGACAACTGTGTATTTATTTTATTTTTAAGAGAAAATCTTTTTTTTAAGAACTTTTTTTTTTCCATTCAAATATGTAGATAGCCTCTTAAAGCCCCACAAAAGCTTTTACATTTTAAACTTTTAGACCACAAATTTTAGATGTCTTTTTTTTCCCGTAAACTTTACATTGAATCAAACTATATCACATAATTAAAAAAAATGGAGTTCATGCTTGTGTTAAATGAAAAATCTTTATATTTTAATCGTATAAAAGATATATATTCTTGCACTGCTAGCATACCTACTACTTGTAATGAGGTACAATATCTAATACAATTCCGTATTTTATTACAATAAAGAAAATTAGACTCACAAGCAAGAATAAATTTTACCTTAATTATATACCAGCTTAACATTTTAGGGGTCGTTTGGTATGAAGTATAAGAAGATATAAGGGTGGTATAAAAATTTAATACCACCTTAATACCATATTTGGTTAGCAAGCTAGGTATACGTTATCCTGGTGTTAATTTTAACACTGGGATAACTTATACCTTATAGAAGGTGGGGTAATTAGCACCGGTATAAATTATGCAATTGTCATTCTTAATACAACATACTAAACAATGAATCAACATAACTAATCTCAGTATAACTTATCTCAATATAACTTATACTGGTATAAATCGTATTCTAACCAAACGACCCCTTAGGGTAGGGAAATAATACCCCGGGCCATTAAGAGAACTCCCCTTGACCCAAAAGCCAACAAATAATTGAGAAAATCCTTGTCGGAATTTAAGTTAATTAATATTCTCTACAAATCTCTACATCTTATGTATATTATGTTGAACAGAGATCTCACAAATCTCTCCACCTTCCTATCTTATGTTAAGTTAATTAATATTCTCTACATCTCAATTTATCAAATAATATTTGACTGATCATGAATAAGTCTTTTTTTGAGACGTACTAAAAAGTATCTTGTAATTTATAATCTTAAGTATGTCATGACTTCTATGTGGCTCGAAGAGTATTTCTTTAGAATAAGATGAAAAGTTAAAATTAAAATTATTTTCAAATATAGAAGGTATATAAATTTTTTAAAGACAAAATTCAGAAAGAGTATGATATAGAACGAAACTGAAGGAGTAACATATAGATGTACATACTTTTATTTTCTTCAAATGCAATATATCTCTATAGACAGTGAAATTTCCAGACAGTTGCTCTTTCATACAAATAAAACATGGATTCGCTTTTCTCTTAATATTTAATTATTTTTCGATTTATATTTTCTATAGCAGTACTGTTTGATTGAATAGTAAAGAACGAAAGATATTTGGAGCACATCTAAAATGATGGTTGAAACTTGTGATTTTAAATACGGATACAATGACATTTATATAATTATGAAAGCATGTTATTAGAGTAAAATAAATAATTTAAAGAGGAGTTCATATATACCTGATTAACGTTACGATCGGATGAAACACTGGAGGCCATGTCTTAGTTATGTTGTTCTCTGAAAGCAGCTCAAAGAAAAATCAGATCATATCTTTATTTTTATGGGGACGGAGGGAAAGAGAAAGAAAATTGAGTATAGGTCTAAGAACCTGAAATGGCAGAGCTGAACGAGCAGAGAAAGATTGGCAGATGTAGTGCATGGGATGTGTTGATATTTATTGGAGAAGCCAGCCACTCACTTATAATGCATTTATTGTTATTTGGAAAGTAGGTTTGGAGACAACAAAAGTGCAGATTTATGGCGTCTCCATTTGGTTCCACGAAAGTCGTTGTGAGAAATAAATTTAACTGATATAGGAGTACACATATATATATATATATACGCTTTTTTAACTTTCCTTAAAGGTCCGTAATAGAAAATGAACAGTATGTTCATGTGAGGGCCCTTTTTGTCTTTGCACCATCTATACCTAATTCTCTCGAGTTTTGGTTTTGGACTCAAAGTACCAAAATATGTAGGAAAAGAACCGGTGATCTTTTAATATACAACACATGAAATTCATACGTTATACCTTAACGACATGTTTGTCTGTTAGGAGTCGTTTGGTAACCGGTTAGAGAGGAGTTATCCATGTATTAAAATTAGGATAACTTTATACATTGTTTGGTTAAAAGGTTTGTTGATTTACTGCGTGATGATTTTGTTGAACAAGATCGAAGTCGCGGTATTTATTTCACTCAAGATTGGGTCTCTTTACCAGGTGTTCTACCCGTGGCTTCAGGAGGTATTCACGTTTGGCATATGCCTGCTCTGACCGAGATCTTTGGGGATGATTCCGTACTACAGTTCGGTGGAGGAACTTTAGGACATCCTTGGGGTAATGCGCCAGGTGCCGTAGCTAATCGAGTAGCTCTAGAAGCATGTGTACAAGCTCGTAATGAAGGACGTGATCTTGCTCAGGAAGGTAATGAAATTATTCGCGAGGCTTGCAAATGGAGCCCGGAACTAGCTGCTGCTTGTGAAGTATGGAAAGAGATCGTATTTAATTTTNCCTTCCCCGCCCCATCGAGAAATAGAACTGACTAAATCTTAAGTCAAAGGGTCGAGAAACTCAACGCCACTATTCTTGAACAACTTGGAGCCCGCCGTTCACCGGGGCTTCGGTCGCCGGCTCCCCTGTCATCAGGTCACCAACTTCCTTGACCTTCCGGCACTGGGCAGGCGATTTAATCACCAATGGTGCTTCTTCAGCCTTTTTAACCTTTTTTCTTAATTATTGACTTGAAGTTATATAAAAAATGAACTGACAAAGCGTCTGTTCACGGAGGTTGTTGTAGTTTTCGTAGTTGAAGGGGAAAAAATAATCTACACATAGAAACTAGCATAAGTTATATAATGTTTGGTTGTTTATTCCTCCTTTCCACATAAAATGTAGTATTGCTAATACAATGTTTGGTTCATGTTTTTCTTTTCCGCATAACTAATACATGTATAAGTTATGAGAGAATCTATGTATTATTTATACAGGGTAGAAGGTGAAATAACTTATACATGTATTAGTAATACTTGTATTAAAACACAAAATGACAAGAATACCCTTTATTCAAACTTGTATGTTTTTTGTTTTAAAAAAATATATTTAAACTATACTAACAATTTTAATAAAATAAATAAGCTAATAACAAATAACACTTACATTACATTCATATTATTAATCCTTATATAACTACCGCATAGCTAATCCCCGCATAACTATTCCATGCATAACTAATCCCAACATAACTCAACCTTGCATAACTTATCCATGAATAACTAATACATGCATAACTAATCCCTGCATAACTAATACATACATAACTAATACATGTATAACTAATACCTGCATAACTCTAACCGGCAACCAAACGACCCCTTAAGGTATAACACATGTATTAGATGCGCTATACTTGATTTTCAAAAGGCGATCAAATTTTTGATATAGCGCATCTAATATATGCGCTATACCTGAATCTGAAAAGACAGATAGGTATAGCGCATCTAATATATGCGCTATACCCATTTAAAAAACGGACCAGTCCCCTTCTTCGGGACAGAACACAAAACGGTCCCCCCTCCCCCCAAAATTTTTAAAAGCTTAAAACTACATTGGAGCCCACCCCTCCCCTGGAATCTTCTCCCATGATTATTTTAGCAATCTAACAGTCGATCCAAGGCATTGTCATATAGTGCAACTCTTTTATTGCCCGGTTCAGTGGTAAAATCTTCATTCTTTCTCAATTCAATAAACTCAAAAAAAAGGTAATCCAAATCACTTTTGCAGTATAATGTAACGATCCGACCGGTCGTTTTGAGAATTTGTGTCCTGATGAGAGGCTATTATTACATATTTTAGTCACTTGTTACACTCTAATTTACTGCACTTTAATTGAGTTTGAGCTTTAATCGCTGGTGTTTTGCATTAATTGTGTGTTTTATGCCTTGTAGGAGTGAGTTCAAATTATGTAGATGTTATGGAATGAATTAAAGTGATTTGGAGCTTTAAAGTCTGAGTAAAATCCCAAGAAATTAAGCCGGGATTGTGTTCGGGAATCAACGGATGATAGTTAAGAATGAACGAAGAATCAAGTAGGCATATTACGCACTTTCTAGTAAAATACACATAACTTTTCGTTCAGAACTCTATTTGGGCTCCACTATATATGGTTGGAAAGATACCTCAAAGGGATAAAACTTTCATGTTTTACGTTTTTCTATATTCCATACAAAATAGGGTGAAGAATGCGCGACAAGTGCGCAGACGTGCACTAACCGCGCAAATGTGGCAGTGAACTGGGAAAAATCCGCGGTCAATCCACGGTCCGCGCACGTCCTATCCGGGAAAGTGTCCCTTTTCGCATAGGAGAAGATATAATTGTTTGAGTCCCACCCTACTTGGTATATATACATGAAAAATAGTATTTTGAGGAATTTTGATGCAAATTCAATCTAGGGGGGCAAGAACACACTAGGAGCAAGACGGAGAATTCTTCTATAAGTTTTTCACTTCTTTCTATTTCTATTATTGGTTATGAATTCTAGTATTGTAGTTATGCATACTATTACAAATAGCTAATTTGTTATCTAGGTTTTGATGGAATCTCTCGGAGGATGAATTCTTGTTATGTTTTAATATAATTTAACCTTTGAATTTGTCTATTTGTTCAACTACGTGCTTATTTTAGTTGATTAAATGGCCATCGATTGACTGTGCTTATTTATTATGTGTTTCTTGAGAAATGATACATATTTAGGTTATTGTTGAACAACGTCACTCCTAACGTATGTGAGAAATCAATACATCGGATTTAAAGGTAGGTTTAGAAATAACAAAGTCTTGACGTGGTCATAATGAGCGGTTAGATAAAGCCAACTAGCGTATTTCGAGAGAACATGTCTAGTAAATTATTGTAGTTGCTCGAGAGAGAATTACGGCACCTAAAGTGCTCATGATCAGTAGAGAATACATACACAAAATTGTAAGGCAAATAGCGGGAATGATTCCAATATTTGGGGAAATCATAACTCTAGACCTCCTTAATTTAGTCTCCAACCTTAAGTATCTTTAGTTGTTAATTTACTACTTTAGTTTGTTAGTCAATTAGTTAGATATAAGAATCTTAATATTTATAACTTAGAAATTGTTCGAGCTTGTCTTCTTAGTGATACTGAACAGTTATAGCGAAACATTAGTTCTTTGTCGGATTCGACTCCGGACTCTTAGACCGAATTGTATTTGCAGTGACCGCTTATCCTTTTAAGGACTAGAGTTGGGCGTAATCACGTCCCATTCGGTGGCTGAAGGTCTCGAGTAGATTCGTATTGTGTGTTATGACTTGCTTGTGTGGTCGAGTTCGATTTTCAGATGATTCGGGATTGGTTTGGAAGAATAATTCTCTTTTTAGAAGGTTAAGTAAAAAGAATTGATCGAAGTTTGAATTTTGTGAAGATGACTCCGGAATGATGTTTTGATGATTCCAATAGCTTCGGATGGTGATTTCAAACTTAGGCGTATGTGTGGATTTGGAGTCCCATAGGTTGATTTGATGCATTTTGGCAAGAATTGGAAAGTTGAAGGTTTGGAAGGTTGAGAGATTTGACTGGGAGTTGAATTTGTAAATATCATGCTCGAATTACGATTTTGGGAGTTTATATAGCTTTGTTATGTCATTTGGGACTTGCATGAAAAAATTTAGGTTCTTCTGATTTGATTTGATATGATTCAGTGCGAGTTGTAGAATTTGAAAGTTCATAAGTTCATTAAGTTTGATTTGAAGGGCGATTCGTAGTTTTGATATTGTTTGGTGTGATTTGAGGCCTTGAGAAGGTTTGTGTTAAGTTACGGAACCAGTCGGTATGTCCAGACGGGATCCTGGGGGTCTCGGGCGTGTTTCGGATGGGCTATGGGCCATTTCTCCATGTTTTTGGACTGCTGATTTGCTGGTGTCTAATGTTCTTATCGCGATCACGAAGGTCTAGTCGCGATCGCATATGCTGTTTGGTGGATGGCCTTTTTCCTTCTTCGCATTCGCAGTAAACTGTTTGCAATCGTGTATATGTCAGTTTTCCTTTATCGCGTTCGCAGTGGGTGTCTCGCGATCGCGTAGTGAGCAACCATGCTGGGGAAGTCGGTACCTTGTTCTTGATGATGTTATTTCTTCGTCGCTATCACATGCCTATTCTCGCAGTCGCGATATACAAACACCTGGGCAGAATATAAAAACTCTATTTCGAGGGATCTTGATATTTTATCGCCTTTTGAGTTAGAGAGCTCGGATTTGTGTGATTTTAGAGGGGATTTTCACGTGTTGGTTTAGGGTAAGTGTTCTTTATCAGGATTTAATTATATTTTGTGATTCCATCTTTGTTTTGAATATCAAATTAGTGATTTGAATGGGAGAAAATGAGAATTTTTGTTTAAACTCTTAAACATGTAAAATCAGGATTTGAAGGCGATTTGAGGTCAGAATTAAATAATTTTGGTATGGTTTTACTCGTATAGGAATGGGTGTTCAGATTTTGTAAATATTGTCGGGTTCCGAGGTGCGGGCTCGGGGTTGACTTTTTTAGTTTTCATTAAAGATCGAAGGTTTATTATTCGAAATTATTTCCCATGGTTCTTATTTATGATATTAAGTTATTTTGGCTAGATTTTAGCCGTCCGGAGGTTGTTTCACACGAGAAGGTCATTTTAGAGTATCAATTTAATTTCTTTGAGGTAAGTATCTTGCCTAACTTTGTGGAGGGGAGGGGGGAGGAACTACCCCTTAGGTTTTGAGTCGTTTGTGCTATTTTTGTGTCATGTGGAAGCCGTGTGTACAAGGTGACGAGTGTGTACACGGGCTTATGAGTGGTATTTGACCTTTGTAGACCCCTATACTTCTTCCATGCATTTAATTGTATTTGTCACAACATGTTATATCTTTCGTTATTGAATTTGGTCTTACGTGCCTTAGTTGAAGTTGTTAGTACATGTTCCATCTTTTATTGTCAAGTTTAATCCTTATCTACTTAAATTGTTAATAGAATTTCTTGTTGAATTCATGCTTTATCCATTACGTGCCTTAGTTGTTAATTGATTCTTTGTAATTGTGCCTTTATTCATGAACCGTCACTACTTGCTATTTGACTTTGTGAGTTATCGTGTAACATATTCATCCTTTATGACTTCTTTGTGTAGCTTGGTTATTGCAATGATTTTGTGGTATGTCGTAGTTTGTTTGCTTAATACAAATTGCTTGGGGAGCGGGTTGTATACCACAACGATATTGATAATGCTGATATGGTGGAGTAAGGGAGGATTATGATATTGATCAATGATGATACGATGGGATCGAGTTACGACCCACAACAATTTGTGTTCATAATGATTGATATTGATAAATGATGATATGGTAAAATAATAGAGGACTATGTTATTAATTGATTAATGATGATTATGGTGGGATCGGGTTGTGCGCTGCAACAGATTGTATACGTGATACTTGATATTGATTAATGATACTATTGTGGGATTAGAAAGGATTATGATATTGATATATGATGATATAGTGAGACCGGGTTGTGCGCCACAATGAATTGGGTCTGTTGTATCTGCTGTTGTTGTTGTGTCTTGTGTGAGTCATGCATACTATGTGAACTATTGTATTACTTCAGTATGTCAATCTGTTCTTCCGTGGTTACTTGGTGAATTGATTTTCAAGATGAATTTACTGCGCGAAGTCATTATCTCATACCCTGTCGAATTGTTGGTAACATAACGATTTTAAATAGAAGATTTATGAACATGCTTATCTTATGTGACTCTTAAATTAAAACTCGTCATTTCAATCGGTACATTACTATTCTTAATAGTGTCATATTTCACTTTAACTAATTTTTCAAATTAAACTCCTTACCCTATTTGATGTTTTTACTTTACTTAAAAATCGTTATATGTTTTAATTTAATAAATTCTATATTTAATTCGGTAACTTATCCGATGGTTATTTTATTTGAAAATGTTGTTTTCTTTACCCAAAAGATCTCTAAAATAAACTCATTTTCTCATTTAATTCCCTACTTTATACAAGGTTATTATTATGCCTTATTGTATATAAATAATTCTCTTTAGCATTTTATTTAATATTTGACACGGTTACAATGTATATGGTAGCACGTGGATTTTCCCGTGTGAAAGTATTTTGGAAATATGTGGGCACGAGGTGATGTACGTGTAAGATTTGGAAATTGTGACTTATGATTTGAGATTACGACGAGTGGTACCACGTGTAATTCTTGTTGTAATTCGTGTATTGGAAACGATTTGACTAATTGAGTTGTCATTGGTTTTCCTTACTTGGGCTCATTCATATTTCATTTTTACTATGTTGTTGCTTTATTACCTGGTCACTTCCTGTTGCCAATTGTGCTTCTATTATTTTTCACTGTCGGTTGTAAATATGTGATCCTTATGTTGTTGGTCTTACATTGATAATGTATCCATTGTTAGCTTTATGTCATATCCTGTACAGGTTTACATGTCAGGTAGGTGTCTTGGCCTGGTCTCGTCACTACTCTATCGAGGTTAGATTTGATACTTACAGGACACCGCTTTGGTGTACTCATGCTACACTTCTGCATATTTTTTTGCAGATCCATGTACCTATGATCAAGTTGGTTTGAGACTTATGTCTGCTCGACTGGAGACTTCAAGGTATACCTTCTTGATGTTCGCAGGCTCCAAAGTCACCTTCTGTTGTATTTTATTTCCATTGTTCCTATTATTCTGGGACAGTGATGTACTTGTTATTTCTAGTGACTCTTAGAAAAGCTTATGACTTGTACTACCAGTTTTGGGGTTATGTAACTGATGTTTGTTCGGCTATGTTGTTACAAATATTATTTAATTTATCGCAGTTAAGTCAGTTAAATTCAATTAATAAGCAACATGTGCTAGGCTTACCTAGTCTTAAAGACTAGGTGCCATCACGACATCCTAAGGTGGGCAATTGGGATCGTGCCAAGTTGGTATCATAGCTCTACGTTCATAGGTGTTACGAGTCATAAGCAGGTTTAGTAGAGTCTTGCGGATCGGTACAAAGACGTCTGTACTTCTATTCAAGAGGCTATAGAACTATTAGGAAATTCCATTTCTTTCATTCCTTATCGTGCGACATTGATTCAGCTTGAAGCATATATCTTATATTCCTTTGCATCCACTCGTGTATGATATTGCGCACGCGGTATCAACTATGTGCCGACGGTTCGTGATGCTGCGAATGGGCTACGAGGGAACCATGGATGCTCAAACATTGTCTCAACGTGTCGTCCAAACTATGGATGAAGATGTAATGATAGATCAGTCAATTATTCACGTGGGGGTGTAGCGGGTTTTGGCATCTAGTTGATAAGTACGAGCTCGAGAAGATTTGATTGGTTTCCTAATCGTCGCGATCGTGGTATGGTCATGAGGTGGATGTTGGTTTGAGGATAGTTGGTTGTATTAGAGACTATGTGAACGGTACATATTATTATTCAAGGCACTGGAAGAAGCGAGTTTGACTGTCACGAGGATGGACACGCTCATAGTATATGATTTGGGGGTATCTCATGATTGGTGTTGTAAAAGCTATGATGGTTAGTATTATAGATTATCAGATGTTGTATCCTATGGATTTGCACAAAGTGTGGGAGTCCACTATCGATGATCAGATTGCAGGATCATGTATTATATTAGTTTTGGCCTGCAATATATATGTGGTATTGAAGGGTTCCCTCGAATATGTATATGATTAAGATCTGAGTTTTGCATGGGATAATGCTGAGACTTGTGGTATTTCTGCATCATTAATAATTCTACATTTCAGTATCAGAGAGGTTAGAGAAACAAGTTCAGACTCACAGAAGGTCTCTTTAGAGAGGGTATCTCGATTGCGGCATTAAAGGGCGCTTTACAGGAAATATAATGGTTTATGAGCTTTCAGGCTACGTGGTTCGTACTAGGATCTTATGCATTGAGCTTTGGTTTTGGGATCGTTGTATACTGACATGGCTTTCTAGAGAAGTGTCACTGTATTCTCTGCACCATGGGAATTGTGGAGGTGAGCGGAGTTGCTTTTACTATATTTCAGTTGTCAAAGGCAACATATCAGTAGTTCCAGGCTTATGAAGAGAGTATACGGGCCGATTCAACACCGCCTTCTTGGGCTCATTTCAGAGATATTTTTGAGCGAGTTTGTTCCCTAGACCCTCCGGGATGTGTGGCACACAAAGTTCGAGCAATTGCGTCAAGGCACCATGACGGTGTCAGAGTACGTCATCAGGTTCAGTGAGTTATCATGTCATGAACCTACTTTGGTTCCTACATCCAGAGAGCGAGTCCACAGATTTATCGAAGGGCTTAGTTACGACCTTAGATTCAGCGTGGCTCGGAGTTAGAGACTGATATTCTATTTCAGCAGATTGTGGAGATTGCTGGGAGATTTGAGTATATTCAGGGTGAGGAGAGGGAGATAAGGAGACCAAGAAGTCTCGAGGTTCTGGAGGTTTGAATGGATTATACTATTCAGCTATGGCCCATCATGGCAGAGGCTCGGGTAGTCAACCGGTCTTGTTCACACTTCAGACTACTCGTGATGCTCCAGTTAGTCAGGGTACCCATTGGGTCAGTCATCGTTTAGTAAACCACCGGCACAGGTTTCCTACAACAGTTATTCCAATTATCCTTCACAGACTCAATATGAGTAGCCACGCCCATAGAGGGGTTGTTATGAGTGTGGCGGTACCAGGCGCGTCATGAGAGATTGTCCCAGACTCGGGAGAGGTGGATTTCATCAGAGCACTCAGGCTATGGGCCCCATTCCAGTTACTGCCCCACCTGTGCAACCAACTAGGGGTGGAGGACAGGTGGGTAGAGCGTACCCTAGAGGGGGAGGCCTGGCCCGTTGATATGCTTTCCATGGTAGGACTGAGGCTGCTTCACCAGATGGTGTTGTTACATGCATGGTTTCGATTTGTTATAGAGGAGCATCATTCTTATTTTGATTCAGTTCTGCTTATCTGGGTGAGTCCTCCTATATATCTTGCTCCAGATATGGGTAAGTTTCATGATCCTTGTACTCTGTTTATGTGTTTACCCTTTTTGGGAGATTCTAATGTGATAGCCCGTGTCCATCGTCTTGGTTTGTTCACTGTTGAGAGCTATACGACTAAATTTAACTTTTTGATATGATTTCGGTAAGTTTTGATGTGATTTCTGGATGGTTTGGTTAAGATTTTTGATTTAGGTGCTCTACTGGTATGGGAAGTCCATATGTGTTGTGATTCTATTTTGTGGAGTTGAGTTAGTGGAAGGTTTCAGTTGGTGTAATGTGTATTATACTTGTGATTCAGAGCTGAAGATGGGATCCTCACATTTTCATGTGGTT
The DNA here is from genome assembly GCA_005239525.1 of Nicotiana knightiana. Lineage (NCBI taxonomy): Eukaryota > Viridiplantae > Streptophyta > Magnoliopsida > Solanales > Solanaceae > Nicotiana > Nicotiana knightiana. Next base: position 30,414 of record ML381830.1, read on the forward strand.
TGATATGTTTAAACTGGGCTACGTGTGGGTTATATTTGTCACGACCCAAACCGATGGGCCGCGATGGTAACCGGTACCTTTAGTCAACCGAGTACCAACATAACGTATCTTTTCGTATCATACTATCATAGATAACTGAGCCGGAGAGGCTGCTGTGAATTAGGTAGAATACAACGTATTATACCAACTTATACATAAGACATATGGGCCTCTAAGACCAAAATAACCACTCGTATATTGAACATAGGCCGACAAGTCCATACAATCTTTTACGTACATGACATCTGTCTACAAGCCTCTAAGGATACATAATTTTATAAAGGTCGGGACAGAGCCCCTCCATACCAAGCAATACACATCAAAATCATATTGACCAAACAAGCAACTCTGGAGCAAATGGAGTGCACCAACATCTTCGGCTGAGATGATCTCCTACTTGGAGGACTCTCGACCTGTCTATCGAGACCTGCAGGCATGAAACACAGTGTCCCCATGCAAAAGGGACGTCAGTACGAATAATGTATCGATTATGTAAAGCACATAAATAAGTACGTAAAAGACATGGAAGAAATATAGAGTAAATGACTCAACCTGTATGTTTGGATAACTCTTTACATCATGAAATACTTTTAGTGTCATGCATATACGCATGAATGTCATGTCGTGCATAGGTACATGTGTTTATTACATCATCAAGCCTCTGAGGACATCCTATCATATTATCTTGGCCACTGTAGGCCAAATCATCAACGTATACCAGCTGATCAGGTGGTGGTGCGTATATAACGCCATACCCTTTCCCCTATCCCCCCCCCACACACACATATATATATATATATGCGTATATAACACCATCTGATCATGGGTCAATGTGCATGTATAAATGCATGAAATGCATATGAATACATTAATAAACTCTCTCGGTACGTCATAAGAATATTATGCCTCTGATTAATATCATGAAATAAACCTTACCAACTTACGTAATTTTGAGACCTATGAATAGATAATAAAATAATTTGACACGTGGGTTGTCAAGAACATAAACATTTCTAATATTTTTTCAAATAGAGTCATGTATGGAAATTGTGAATTTTCTCGTCTCGTTTGTGTCATATGGATCATGACAAAAGAAATAAGGGATAGCCTTAACATACCTGAGTTGGTTCTCTTGACAATTCCTCTAACACACTTTAATTGTGACAAAACACATGACGGCAAGATCGGAATAGAGAAAAATTCGTATGATATTCTTGAGAAAGATTGTACTGGCCTTTTTTGAACTAGCCTTTCACGTTGGATCTTGTAAGATTTTAGAGAAAATTCACACTGGAACATGGTCATTTTCTCATTTAATAGTATAGGAATGTTATCTTGATTTTGGGAAGTCTTATGCTTTTCCATTAAAGAGGTCAAGAATCTTTACGTGTAAAAGGAATTGTCACTTAGTGCGGTGATTTATTTGTATAACTTGCCACATAGTAATATAGCTTAATGAGTCATTCTTGGGTTTAAGGGGTGCTGCCACGTGAGTGCCCCATACTTATCCAATTATCCATCCCTTTTCCTTACTCAATCCATTAATTCCCCCACTAGTTCAATAATTAACCAATAACCCACATAATTAAGAATTATCTCAAATATCTTAAAATGCTATTCCTTTTTAATATACTTAAATCATACTATCATGGCCATATGGTACCTTTTATGACACCAATCCATAAATACCAGGTATTATAGCTCATACCGTATTTTATCCCAAATTGTCAAACTTCGAGGAATTTCATTTTCTCCGATTTGCTTACCCTCTCTCTTTCATGAATATTCTCATCACTTGTTTGTAATAGCATGATACTTATAATCCCAAAATAATCTCATTCACGAGCTTACGTCGATTAGCTTACAACGAAACATTAACGTAAAAAAAAATACGGGACTTAACATCTCATTTTTGAGTTTATATCAATTTACTTATGGCGTACTTCCACGTACGAAAACATGCGGTGTAACATCATTCCCCCCTCTGGAACATTCGTCCTCGAATGTTGACGGATGCGCTCATCATTCTTATAACCCATAGCTCTTGCGAATACTTTAGTACTCCTCTTGCCATCTAGGCGACTGTTCTGTGAATGAATCCCAAAGGCCAGGGAATTTCCCATTTTAAGCCTCTTTCTCACACTACGACTTGTAGTCGGAATCCTTCTAACCTCGTAACTGTTTCTACCTTCTGTTATGCAGCCTTTATGATTCTAACTTTGTATGTGCGCCTATGCGACTCTTCTCTTCTCTTTCTTCCAGTTTTTAGCCAATCTCTAGGCTTCACTTTGTGAACATATACAAAATTATGTCAAGTTGTTCCTCTGGGCATCATTATCTTTACTACATCTACGTAGGCCATACTATACCATAATTCTTACTTCAATTTATCGTAACTGAGGTCTGCTACCGAACTCCAGGTTACTCTCGTTGCTCATCCTACATGCATAAAGCTAAGTCCTTAAACGCTTCTTCATTACTGTCCATCCTAAAACTGATGGCCCAGTCTCATCTTGTACTTTGCAACTTTTACTCTTCCATTGTTGATTAACCTCAACGTTGATCTACAATCATCCATTGATAACTTGAAATTTCTTACGTAATATATTTCCACTACGGCTTACGTTGCATCGAGGAATAGCTAAAGTGATTTCCATAAACATATTTCATAGTATCTCGATGTGATTTACCTTATGTGGGTATTTTAACCCCGTACAATTCGTGAAATCCTCTTCAAGTCATTACTCATTCGAAGGATCAAACGCCATCCTTTATCTATCACAATTACGCCCTTATTCCACTACCATGGCATCATTCCATCTCTTCTAAATGCTACTAGTCTTAGACTCCTTTGAGTTCATTCTGGCTATACTGAGCCTTCTATAACTTAGAGAACCCACAAGCTCTCTTATTTTTATGAGCTTAATCCCAAGGACTTATCCATTCTTGTCACCTTTTCACTCACCTTTTCTTATTCTTACTCCTGTTTTCCTAAAAACTTGTCGCTTTACCATACTTGGGCTTGCAACCTTTCTTCAACTTGCTTGTACCATAGATTTCCTTGTGTTATTTTAGAACATCAAGTGAGACATCATATCGTCTCTAACTCCTCTTTACTTTCTTAACTAAATCTCTCGATATTTAAAAACCATAGGTTGGAAGATATGCCATTGACGATGCTGCTATTATTTCTGGACACTGAATCCCAGCGTTTCTAGCCTTTTATCCGAAGTATGGACAATTCACAACCTTCTGCATTTGAGTATCACATACGTTGTTCACCTTTACCTTACTTACCTTAAAATCTTGCATCACATACAAACCCTTTCATAACCTTCCTCCCCCATAGGTATAATTCACATCCATGACTTGAGGCTTTATTATAATATTTGCACCTCTAGCGTATACATAATCCGGTGAGAGCTTCATACTGAATTCTTATGAGGCTCGTATTCTTCTAATGCCCCTATAGGATATGACTACTGAACTATCTCTCTTGTACCTCTAATATTTAAGAGTGATCCTGCAATGTTCTCAATCATGAGGTCTATAATTTTCTGGGTCCAGTAATCAGACTCCTGATTTACTTAGTTGATGTAACTCATTAGTTTCATTTTCCCTCTGACCAACCTTTATGTAGGCTTAATCTATTTTTCGATCTATGGCTCCTGATATTAGTTATTACTTTAGCCTTTCATGGACACTATGGAATATCCGAGGTACAATCTTCTAACAATTCAATCCTTTGTCTATGACCTGGACTCAATTCTTTCTTTTACTTATAGCGAAGTCTTCTACGACTGTATGGTTGTCAACATATATGCTGCATGGGTAATACTCCAAAATCTTAAGTGTCTTCATAACGTAACTAACTCTGGATCAGTTATCGAATACTTCCTTTTGTTCCTTCTCAACTTTCCTTAAATGAGAGCAATTGCCTTTCATGGTCGTCCTGCCACTTGTTGCATGAATACTTGGCTTATCTTAGTTACCATGTATGCCAGAATTTTCGTGCAACTTCATATGATCTCGAGTATTTCTTTTGATCTTACTTCCCGTTCATTAGCCATGGTAGGTGCCACTTTCTTATGGAGTGCATGCAATGTCGTAGTGAGATTATTGCTACAAGACCATTTCCTCTTTAGGTCACTGTGCTTAGGTTGAATCCTTCTCCCTTATTTCCTCAGCTAGTCTTTCATTGTAGTACTTAGGGAGGACCCTCTGACTCTTGTAAAAATGCGAGCTTATAACGTCGAATACCCGATGGAATTTTTGACGTTTTTCCTCGCCTCTACTTATCCGTAATTACTTACCTCCACGCCCTTGTGCTTGTAGGGTTTCTTCTGAACTAATATTTCGACTGTCTTCCCAGTTACATTCTCTTTTATTTTCGTAATACTTATATGATATCTTTTACTATCCCAACTCCTACCTGACTATTACTCAGGGATCACGATGTCATAACTGCGGGGCTGAATTCACTATATTGGGTTTTACTAAGTTTATCTTACATGATCTGCTTGACTCATCTGTAACCTCATGTTTAGCTATAACTAGGATATTCCTGATCAATTACTACTACTCGTTGGCCCATTGTCATCTCAACATTCTGCGTAATCTTTCTTGGGTTATTTCCTTTGTCTTAGCTTACGTCTCGCACTGGCTCCTTATTTATTCATAACAACTCGGGATGGAACCTTTACCTCCTCTTCTTGACGTTATGCTTACACTTGAATCGTATCATATCTGTAAGATTTGGATAAATGCCATCTCATTCCTTTTGTAAAGACCCGTAAAATTTCATGGCTAAAAATAATGCCCAAATAGGTCCCCGTGTTGTTATAACTGTAGAAATTCTTAAAACGGACCTTTTTTGAGTAAAAAGTACCCCGGAACTTAAAAGATATAATTTTCCAGATTTGTGCAGGTCTGTGGTCCACTATGCGATCGTAGATCAGGTATGCGGACTGCATAGTGGTCGCATACTTGGACAGATTGCTTTCCATTTTGAGGACAACTATGCGGCCTAGAATGTGATCGCATTTCACGAATGCGGGCCGCATAGTTGTCGCATTCTTGCATGTTGATTTTTGCGGAGGGAGTTATGCGACGCATTATGCGATCGCATAATAGGTATGCGGACCGCATAGTGGTCGCATACCTGGGAAATCTGCTTCTCTTTTTGGCCCAGCTGAAGGACACTTATGCGACAGGTATGCGGACCGCATAACAGGAATGCGGTCACATTCCTGACCGCATACCTGCTTCGGGGCTTCTAATTTCTAATTTTAAAACCCACCCCCAGCTTTATAAAACACCCCTCCCCTTCGTTTTTAAAGACTATCTGATTAAAATAGAGAGAAGTGAGAGTGGGTTCTAGTGAGAGAAGTCTCCATCTTCCCCAAATTGGTCCTCCATCTCTACTCAGGCCTGGAAGTAATCGAGTGGTTGTCACCTTCTTCACCATAAGAGGTAATTATTCACCACATTTCCCCAAATTCTCAGGGTTTGGTTAAAAATGGAACACACATGAATTGGTTCTTGATGATAAAAGCTAAGACTTTGCATGCATGTGTATAATCTTCTATAATCTAGTAAAGGGAAACGAGTTTGGGTAATTATTCCCAAAAGGGGGGTTAGTAATCTAAGGGGGTCACATAGCGTTCGATAAAATACCTAAATGAGTTCGAATTATGTTTATGGTTCCTAATTCTAAGTGAAATATGTCACATTGTGGAATATATTGACGGTGCTAGACGGTCCGGTGATTTGTGATAAAAAAAATTAAAGGGGAATTCTGATTCAAGGTATGTATGGCTAATTTTAATCTTTGTAGAGTCACCTTGTTGGTGTCCGAGCACACGATATAAAATTCTTGCTTGAGCATATGTGAATTGATTGTCCTGCTGTGTCGAGGTCTACAAGTTCATTCTCTGATTTTTCCTAGTCGATTACCATGCTAATTGAAATTATAAAGGGTGATTCCTTATGCTTACCCTATCATGTGTAAGGTTCGTTAAATGTTTGAATATGTTGATATGGCAGTATGTGCTACTAAATGAAAGAATGTTAACGTACTCTAATGTGGGAATGTATCTAATTGCTAAGAGCTGAGTGTGGCAAATGATGAAAAGAAACTGTGGATTGATTTAATTGAGTTAAATAATGATGGCAACACCATCTATGAATTACTGTTTGGTAAGGATTGTTGTGCCTAGATTTCATATAGTTATTGGTTGATATGAACTTATGTTCTTGATGATGAAGATCCTTGTGATATAATTGTTGGTTGTTGTTGCTATCAAATGTGAATGTACGGTGGGATCGGGTTGCACGCCGTAACACGAAGTAATAAGGGTGGAGAGGTAATAAGGGTGAAATGTGATTGTACGGTGGGATTGGGTTGCGTGCTGCAACACGAAGTAATAAGGGTGGAGAGGTAATAAGGGTGAAATGTGATTGTACGGTGGGATTGGGTTGCGTGCTGCAACACGAAGTAATAAGGGTGGAGAGGTAATAAGGGTGAAATGTGATGTACAGTGGGATCGGGTTGCGCGCTGCAACACGAAGTAATAATGGTGGAGAGGTAATAAGGGTGAATGTGAATGTATGGTGGGATCGGGTTACGTGCCGCAATATATGAATAATTGAAATAAGTAACTGTGGAATCTTCATTTGTGATTTTCTGCATATCTGTGTGGTACAAGTGTGGTTACCCTGACTGTCTTCCAATTGAGTACTGTTTGATTCTACTTAGAATAAACTTTGTTCATACATACTAGTATTATTCAACGGTACTAACGTCCCTTTTGCCAGGGGCGCTACATCTTTTATATGGATGTAGGTGGTTCAACAACAGGTAGCTTAGACCGTCGATAGTGGTGCTTCCCTTTCATACCTTCAGCAGATCCGGTGATCCCCATTTCCTCTCGGGGCCATGTGTTGTCTATATCATCTCTTTTGTATATTTTATGCCTTCAAAGGAATAGCCGGGGCCTTATTGCCGGCAAGTATTGTGTAAACCCTTAGTACTCTTAGAGGCTCCGTAGACATGATGTGGGTTGTACAAATATGTATATTGGGCAGTAATTGTGTTTACTAGTAATCGTGGTCCGAATCAGAATTATTGTATGTTTGTGATTACCAAATGTTGAAATGATAAAGGACGAAATGAACTCAAATGATAAATTCATACTTATGATCTAAATTGCTAATTCATGTGGAATAATGTATATTGTAAACAAGGGGTAACGCGTTGGGTAGGAAAGGCAATCCAGGTCCGCTTGACCGGGATCATCCAATTGGGCGCCGGTCTCGTTCCTCGATTTTGGGGCATGACAAACTTGGTATCAGAGCCTCAAGTTTTAAAACTGTCCTAGGATGTCTCGGAGCCGTGTCTAGTAGAGCCCTTCTTATTGGTGTATTGTCGATCACATCTATAATTAGGGGGATGCATGGACATTTAGGAAAAATACCCTTTATTGTTATTCTGTATCGTGCGATGTGGTGGAAGGTATGCTTGTCTATCTCTATTTCGTGAATTGTTCCAATTTTTAGTGAATGGCACCCAAGAAGAGAGCCCAACTTAGCCCATAGGCCAATTCCACCCCATGAGTGGTCGTAAATTCCTTATCTGATGGTGCGGGTGAGAATGATTCCCCGACCCTGAATCTGCCTGAGTCTTCCATCCTAGGCCAAGATATTCCTATTCCTGCTCCAGCGGAGGGTGCTACAGTCCCTCCCGCTGATGTTCCTGATCCTTCCTCAGTCCCAGCTTCCGGTCCCAGTATTTCTGATAGGGACCTCAGGGGATATATACAGATGTTGACTCAGCTAGTGGCCTCCCAGGCCCGAAGATCACATGCTGCCCCTGCATCCTCTAGGGAGAAATGGGATTCTTCAGGTTCCAGGGTCAATCAATTTCTGCGGTTAGCACCTCCAGAGTTCACAGGCACCGACCTAGAGGTTGATCCTCAGGAGTTCATTGATGATATGTGCAAGACCCTCCGAGTTATGAGGGCTACTGAGACAGAGGGAGTTGAGTTGGATTCCTATCATCTGAAGGGAGCGGCATATTTGTGGTTCGAGATGTGGGAGAGTTCCCGTGGATAGGGGAGCCCTCCGGCAAAGTGGGATGAGTTTGTCGATGTCTTCATGGATCATTTCTTGCCTGCCGAGACTATGGCAGCCCGTGCTACGGAGTTTGAGGTTCTTAAGCAGGGAAACATGAGTGTGTGGGAGTACCACACAGAGTTCGTACACCTGTCAAATATACCATCCACATGATGCCGACTATGGAGGCCAGAGTTCGACGGTTTGTTCAGGGCCTTGGTCCCTTGGTTGTTAATGAAGATGCTACAGTTGCCTTGCATTCAGATATGAATTATGGGAAGATCGTGGGATTCGTCCAGGCTACAGAGGCTCAGAAGTTGAAGATAAGGATGGAGAGAGATAGTGGTAGTAGGTCCCGGTCAGCAGGCAACCCTGGGAGTTCAGTTGCAGGTGGGAGATCAGCCCTTGGGAGAGGGTCATCAGGGCCATCCCAGTCCTATGCTCAGTCCTCAGCCAGTGCCCCGCCATCAGGGCACAGTTATCAGCAGGGAGGTCGCTTTGGACCAGGTTCAGATAGCAGGAGGTTCCATCAGTCAGGTCATTCAGGTGGAAGGTTCCAGCAATAGCAGAGGGCCCCATGCCCTAAGTGTGGGAGGTATTATTCTGAGCCTTGTTACTTGGATATACCGGTGTGCTATAGATGCGGAGAGAGAGGCCATATCCAGCGAGACTGCCGTGCACCCAGTCAGGGCGCGGGTAGGGGCACTGCTCATCCATCCAGCTCTTCAGCCGCTAAATCTTCAGTACGCCCTCCAGGCCGCGTCCCTCCAGCTCCAGCAGGGCGCGGTGCAGCTAGGGGTGGAATATGGGGTCGAGGGGGACTGAGTCAGTTCTATGCTTTGAGTGGTCGCCAGAGTGCGGAGGCTTCCCCAGATGTCGTCACGGGTATTCTGACTGTCCAAACGCATGATGTTTATACTCTTATTGATCCCAGATCTTCCTTGTCATATGTTACTCCATTTATTGCTTGAAGTTTTGGGATAGAACCCGAACAGCTTCATGAGTCGTTCTCTGTGTCGACTCCGGTTGGTGATTCTATTATGGATGCACGAGTCTATAAGAATTGTGTTGTCACGGTGTGTGATCGGGATACCACGACCGATCTTTGAGCTAGAAATGGTGGATTTTGATGTTATCATGGGAATGGATTGGCTCTACTCATGCTTTGCTAAACTTGATTGCCGAACCAGAATTATGAGGCTCGAGTTTCCTAACGAACCAGTTATCAAATGGAAATGGAATTATGTTGTGCCGAGGGGTAGGTTTATTTCCTACCTCAAGGCCTAAAAAATGATCAAGAAGGGGTGTATCTACCATTTGGTCCGGGTTGCGGACACCACTTAAGAGGTGCCTGCTCCCGAGTCCGTGCCGGTTATGAATGAGTATCTAGAAGTATTTTCGGATGAGCTTCCTGGAATTCCGCCAGATAGAGAGATTGAATTCAGGATTAATGTGGTTCCAGATACGAAACCAATATCTATTCCACCTTACAGGATGGTGCGAGCGGAACTGAGAGAGTTGAAAGCACAATTCAAAGATCTATTGGAAAAGGGTTTCATTCGGCCAAATGTGTCGCCTTGGGGCGTACCGGTTCTTTTTGTCAGGAAGAAGGATGGATCACTTCGGATGTGTATTGATTATCGGCAGCTCAACAAGGTCACTATCAAAAACAAATATCCGTTACCTCGAATAGATGATTTGTTCGACTAGTTGCAAGGTGCTAGGTTCTTATCAAAGATTGATTTACGGTCCGGGTATCACCAGTTGAAGATCAGGGAGTAGGATATTCCTAAGACCACCTTCAGGACCCGTTATGGGCACTTCGAATTTCTGGTGATGTCTTTTGGGATAACCAATGCCCCATAATATTTTATGGAACTTATTGAATCGGGTTTTCAAATCGTTTCTTGACTCCTTCGTGATCGTCTTTATTGACGACATCCTTGTTTATTCGTGGAGTCAGGAAGATCATGCTAATCACCTCAGGGCAGTTCTGCAGACCCTTCATCAGCACCAGTTGTATGCGAAGTTTTCAAAATGTGAGTTTTGGCTAGAATCGATCACTTTTTTGGGCCATGTGATTTCCAGGGAAGGGATTCAGGTTGATCCCCAAAAGATCGCAGCAGTAAAGGATTGGCCTAGACCGACGACCCCAATAGAGATTCGCAGTTTCTTGGGTCTAGCTTGGTATTATCGAAGATTGTGGAGGGATTCTCCACTCTTGCCTCCCCACTGACTAAGTTGACGCAGAAAGCAGTAAAGTTCTAGTGGTCCGATGCTTGTGAAAAGAGTTTTCAGGAATTGAAATCAAGATTGATTTCGGCGCCAGTGTTGACCTTGCCAGAAGGTACAGAAGGGTTGATGGTGTATTGTGATGCTTCAAGGGTTGGTTTGGGGTGTGTATTGATGCAATGTGGTAAGGTAATAGTGTATGCTTCAAGACAGCTCAAGAATCACGAGAAGAATTACCCGACACATGATTTGGAGCTCGCGGCGATTGTGTTTGAATTGAAGATATGGCGGCATTATCTTTATGGGGTCCATGTGGACGTGTTCACAGACCAGAAGAGTTTTCAGTATTTATTCAAACAAAAGGAGTTGAACTTAAGGCAACGGAGGTGGTTAGAATTGCTCAATGATTATGATGTAAATATTTTGTACCATCCAGGAAAAGCGAATGTGATGGATGACGCCTTTAGTCGGAAGTCCATGGGTAGCTTGGCTCATTTGGAAGTAGATCAGAGGTCTTTGGCTCGGGAGGTTTATCAGTTGGCTAGTCTGGGGGTTTGTCTTTCGACCTCAGACGAAGGGGATGTTGTGGTGCGTAATGGAGCAGAATCTTCACTTGTAACGAAAATCAAGGAAAAGCAATTCAGAGATCCAGCATTGGTACAGTTGAGAGAGACAATTCCGAATCACAAGACTACAACATTTTCACTCGGCAATGATGATGGTGTTTTGTGGTGGCAAAAGAGGCTATGTGTTCCGGATGTGGATGATCTTCGGGACAGAGTTATGGCAGGGGCTCACAATTCCAGGTATACCGTACACCCAGGTTCTACGAAGATGTATCACGATCTCAAGGAAATTTATTGGTGGAATGGTATGAAGAGGGGTGTGGAGGACTTTGTGACTAGGTTTCCAAATTGTCAGCAAGTGAAGGCCGAGCATCAGAGGCCCGGTAGGTTGGCACAGCTTATGGAAATACCAACGTGGAAATGGGAAATTATCAATATGGACTTTGTGGTGGGGTTACCTCGCACTCCACGTAGGTTCGACTCAGTTTGGGTAATAGTGGATCGGCTCACGAAGTCAACGCATTTCTTGCCAATCAAGTCCACCGATACTGTAGAACCGTACGCTCAGTTATATATCAAAAAAAATAGTCAGGCTCCATGGCACTCCAGTATCTATTATCTCGAATCGAGGGGCCCAGTTCACAGCTAACTTTTGGAAGAAATTTCAGCATGGTTTGGGTACTCAGGTAAATCTCAGCACAACATTCCGCCCACAGACTGATGAGCAGGCAGAGCGGACCATTCAGACGCTTGAAGATATGTTACGTGATTGTGTATTAGATTTCAAGGGTAGCTGGGATGATCACTTGCCACTTATAGAATTTTCTTATAATAACAGTTTCCATGCTAGTATTCAGATGGCCCCATTTGAGGCATTGTGCAGAAGGAGGTGTAGGTCTCCGATTGGATGGTTCGAGGTTGGCGAGGTGTAACTGCTAGGATCGGATCTTGTGCACCAAGCTATGGAAAAAGTTGAAGTCATTCAGGAGAGGATGAAGACTGCTCAGAGTCGCCAGAAATCCTATTCGGACGTTCGTCGTAGGGATTTGGAGTTTCAAGTAGATGATTGGGTGTTCTTGAAGATATCTCCCATGAAAGGAGTAATGCAGTTTGGGAAGAAAGGGAAATTGAGCCCTATGTATGTCGGGCCATGTCGGATCGCTCAAAGGGTAGGACAAATGGCTTATTGACTGGAATTACCCCCTGAAATGTCATTAGTGCACCCGGTATTTCATGTGTCCATGCTGAAGAAGGTGATTGGGGATCCATCTGCCATTGTTCCGGTTGAGACAGTTGAAATTAATGAAGGATTGTCATATGAAGAGGTTCCACTTGCTATTCTTGATAGGCAAGTCCGTAGATTGAGGAACAAAGAGATTACTTCTGTTAAAGTGTTATGGCGAAGTCAACAAGTCGAGGAAGCCACATGGGAAGCAGAAAATGAAATGAAAGAGAAAATATCCCCATTTGTTCGAATAAGTCCGGTAATGGTTTGAAAATTGTCATTCCTAAGCAATTATATATTGTGTCAAATTTTGTGCAAAAGCACTCCATTCCCCTAATTACCCTACTATTGTGACTTCTCAAACTTTGTGCCATAAATGTACATGTTGTTGTGATTAGTTGGATCATATGTAGCTCCTTCAAATAACTGAATTATGTGCAACTCATTAAAATAGCTAAATTATGTGCAACTCATTGTAATAGTTGAATTATGTGCAAATTTGTGGAGTTAACTGAACTATGTGAGGCTTATGGAAGTAGTTGAATTATATGTAGCTTGTTGAAATGACCGTATTATGTGCAAGTTGATAGAGTAACTGAAAATGTGTGGAATTGGTTAGAATGTATTTCGAGGGCTCTCTGACAGGTAGATATGCCTAATTACAAAGGAAACTCTAGCGAAATTTTCAGGAAATATTGGAGTTAGTGAAAATTTGGGGGTTGGTTTATTTTGTGTTGTTCCTACTCTAATGATTCCCCGATCCTCATTCGAGGAAGAATGATTTTAAGTGGGGGAGAATGTAAAGACCCGTAAAAGTTCATGTCTAAAAATAATGCCCAAATAGGTCCCCGTGTTGTTATAACTGTAGAAATTCTTAAAACGGACCCTTTTTAAGTAAAAAGTACCCCAGAACTTAAAAGATATAATTTTCCAGATTTGCGCAGGTCTGCGGTCCACTATGCGATCGCAAATCAGGTATGCGGACCGCATTGTGGTCGCATACCCGGGCAGCTTGCTTCTCTTTTTGGCCCAGCTGAAGGCCACTTATGCGACAGATATGCGGACCGCATCGCACTCCTGACCGCATACCTGCTTCGGGGCTTCTAATTTCTAATTTTAAAACCCTACCCCCAGCTTTATAAAACACAACTCCCCTTCATTTTTAAAGACTATCTGATTAAAATAGAGAGAAGTGAGAGTGGGTTCTAGTGAGAGAAGTCCCCATCTTCCCCAAATTGGTCCTCCATCTCTACTCAGGCCTAGAAGTAATCGAGTGGTCATCACCTTCTTCACCATAAGAGGTAAGTCTTCACCCCATTCCCCCAAATTCTCAGATTTTCTTAAAAATGAAACACACATGAATTGGTTCTTGATGATAAAAGCTAAGACCTTGCATGCATGTGTATAATCTTCTATAATCTAGTAAAAGGAAACAAGTTTGGGTAATTATTCACAAAAAAGGGGTTAGTAATCTAAGGGGGTCACATAGCGTTCGATAAAATGCCTAAATGAGTTCAAATTATGTTTATGGTTCCTAATTCTAAGTGAAATATGTCACATTGTGGAATAGATTGACGATGCTAGACGGTCCGGTGATTTGTGATAAAAAAATTACAGGGGAATTCTGATTCAATGTATGTATGGCTAACTTTAATCTTTTTAGAGTCACCTTGTTGGTGTCAGAGCACGGTATGAAATTCTTGCTTGAGCATATGTGAATTGATTGTCCCGCTGTGTCGAGGCGTACAACTTCATTCTCTGATTTTTCCTAGCCGATTACCATGCTAATTGAAATTATGAAGGGTGATTCCTTGTGCTTACCCTATCATGTGTAAGGTTCGTTAAATGTTCGAATATGTCGATATGGAAGTATGTGCTACTAAATGAAAGAATGTTAACGTACCCTAATGTGGGAATGTATCTAATTGCTAAGGGCCGAGTGTGGCAAATGATGAAAAAAAACTGTGGATTGATTTAATTGAGTTAAATAATGATGGCAACACCATATATGAATTACTGATTGGCAAGGATTACTGTGCCTAGATTTCATATAGTTATTGGTTGATATGAACTTATGTTCTTGATGATGAAGATCCTTGTGATATAATTGTTGGTTGTTGTTGCTATCAAATGTGAATTTACGGTGGGATCGGGTTGCGCGCCGCAACACGAAGTAATAAGGGTGGAGAGGTAATAAGGGTGAAATGTGATTGTACGGTGGGATCGGGTTGTGCGCCAAAATACGAAGTGATAAGGGTGGAGAGGTAATAAGGGTGAAATGTGATTGTACGGCGGGATCGGGTTGCGCGCCGCAACACAAAGTAATAAGGGTGGAGAGGTAATAAGGGTGAAATGTGAATGTATGGTGGGATTGGGTTGTGCGCCGCAACAGATGAATAATTGAAATGAGTAACTGTGGAATCTTCATTTGTGAATTTTTGCATATCTGTGTGGTACTTGTGTGGTTACCCTGACTGTTTTCCAATTATTTACTATTTGATTCTACTTAGAATAAACTTTGTTCATACATACTAGTACTATTCAACGGTACTAACGTCCCTTTTGCCGGGGGAGCTACATCTTTTAGATGTATGTAGGTTGTTCCACAACAGGTAGCTCAGACCGTCGATAGTGGTTCTTCCCCTTCATACCTTCAGCATATCCGGTGAGCCCTATTTCCTCTCGGGGCCGTGTGTAGTCTATATCATCTCTTTTGTATATGTTATGTCTTCTAAGGTATAGTCGGGCCTTGTTTCCGGCAAGTATTGTGTAATTAGTACTCTTAGAGGCTCGGTAGACATGATGTGGGTTGTACATATATGTATTTTGGGCAGTAACTGTGTTTACTAGTAATCGTGGTCCGAATCGGAATTATTGTATGTTTGTGATTACCAAATGTTGAAATGATAAAGGACGAAATGAACTCAAATGATAAATTCATGATTAAGCTCTAAATTACTAATTCATGTGGAATAATGTATATTGTAAACACGGGGCAACGCATTGGCCAGGAAAGTTAATCCAGCTCCGCTTGAACGGGATTATCCGATTGGGCGCCGGTCTCGTTCCTCAGTTTTGGGGCGTGACACCTTTTTCATTTTTCTTTATCGCATTCTTCCTTTACTATTCCATAGTCATTAAACCACTTAATTCTGATTTAATGCCATATCACTCCATATTCCCCCCTTTAGGGGAGTACTAAAAGCTGAAGCTATGACGACCTACCTATAGATGTTTTACCCTCTTCATTTTTGGTGTCCTTTTACATCATCGATGACCCTTACTCGCCTTGCAGTAATCCTTCTATACCAAGGAAAATGAAATTCCTTACTCACGAGGGTGAAACTTAGTGTAACGAGCACATATAGTCCCTTAAGCTTATCTTTGCTCACATTGTTTGCTTCTAGGGAAGCGTCTTCCTGAATGACCTTTCTATGAATTTCTCATGAATCTTCTTCTGTTGTTCATTCTGTTATCGCCAGAACAAAATATGAAATTCTCATGATGTTGGCCACTATCAAATCACTTGGCCCCTAATTCATATTAGTTTATCTTGTTCACCAGCCCATACTGATTGCTATTATTCTGAGGTCTAACTTTTCCTCCTGGTAGTCATGTTAGAGTCACAAACTTATTTCTCAAAGTGAGGATATGACTTTATGACCTATACTCTTTTGTTGTCTCAAGGCTTGTCACCTCTCGTATTTCCCTTCACTTAACTATAGACTCTGTAATACTGTTATTTTTCATTTTTTTATCTACCATTGTCATCCATGTATCACATATTACTCATAATACTTCATTAAATCTCTTCTTATTTCCTGCTAGCATTTCTTTCTATCACTTGATTCTAAAAACTTCAACAAGATATTCTTTTGCTTTTAGCTCCCCTTTGCTCCATCCCTTGGATCTTCAGGTTGCCTAACATTGTCTCTCTACTAGGGACGGGAGACATACTAAGATAATATTTATCCCTTCAAAGATTTCAGTTCCTATATTTGTAGTACCCATATCTAGCTGTACTATTTTAGAGTGCACCATCTAGGTGTCTCACAAGGAGATCAATTACCACGTTTGCACTATCCTTCGGAAATGTTAACTAACTCTACCAATCTATACACCATTTGGTTTACTCTAACTCCAACCAGATCCTGATATCTCGTCCTTCTTTTAAACCATATTTGTTATCTCCCATAGTGCATAATCGAGATGGGTGTGACCAATTGTACATACCTCTGTTACTATTGAATATAACTCAAAAAGCTTATTTCCTCTTCCTGAATTATAAACACTGTTAACCTTCATTAGCTGGGCGCCTCGTACCCTTCTTCATCTTGCTTCTTTTGCTTGTTGAAACTTGTATTTATATTCTGAATCTCTTATTGTCTTTCACAATAAAGGTGGATAAGTATTCTTGCTTTAAGAATTCTTATCAAGAAGCTTACACCTTTCAGTACACCCATGATCTGCTAAAGACCTCACATTTACTTATCGTAGGCATCATACAAAAATTGAATTCCTCTGACTCATTTCTTCCACAGCTATCCCTCTTTCCATTCGTCTTTTCGAACGTAGGTATCGTCTTATTACAAATAAAATAGAATTTTGGAATTTGAATTCTTATAAGTGAGCTCTACCACACGATCTAGAGTAAGAAGAAAGAGTGACAGTCCTAAATTCCTTGTAGCCTCCTGCTTATAAGTGAGGTGCACGACACACCCATAAACAAGGCTCTACTAGACACGACTTGTTGACTCCCTAGGACAGAACTGCTCTGATACCACTTTTTTCACGACCCAAACCGATAGGCCGTAACACCAACATAACGTATCTTTTCGTATCATACTATCATAGATAACTGAGCCGGAGAGGCTGCCGTGAATTAGGTGGAATACAACGTATTATACCAACTTATACATAAGACATATGGGCCTCTAACACCAAAATAACCACTCGTACATTGAACATAGGCCGACAAGGCCATACAATCTTTTATGTACATGACATCTGTCTACAAACCTCTAAGGATACATAATTTTCATAAAGGTCGGACAGAGCCCCTCCATACCAAACAATACACATCTAAATCATACTAACCAAACAAGCAACTCCGGAGCAAATGGAGTGCACCAACATCTTCCGTTGAGCTGATCTCCTACTTGGAGGACTCTCGACCTGTCTTTCAAGACTTGCGGGCATGAAATGTTGCGTACCCAGGCAAAAGGAACGTCAGCACGAATAATGTACCAAGTATGTAAAGCACATAAATTGGTACGTAAAAGACATGGAAGAAATATAGAGTAAATGACTCAACCTGTAAGTTTGGATAACTCTTTACATCATGAAATACTTTTAGTGTCATGCATATACGCATGAATTTCATGTCGTGCATAGGTAAATATTTTTATAACATCATCAAGCCTCTGAGGGCATCCCATCATATCATCTCGGCCACTATGGGCAAAATCATCAATGTATACCAGCTGATCAGGTGGTGGTGCGCATATAATACCATAACCTTTCCCCTATCCCATATACATGTATATACATACATATATATATATATACATACATATATATATATATATATATATACATACATATATATATATATATGTGTGTGTGTGTGTGTATGTGTGTGTGTGTGTGTATAACGTTATCTGGTGATGAGTCAATGTGCATGTATAATTGCATGAAATGCATATGAAATACGTTAATAAACTCTCTCGGTACGTCATAAGACTATTATGCCTCTGATTAATATCATAAAATAAACCTTACAAACTGACGTATTTTTGAGACCCATGAACAGATGATAAAATAATTTGACATGTGGGGAATCAAGAACATAAACATTTCTAATATTGCTACGAATAGAACCATGTATGGAAATTGTGCATTTTCTCGTCTCGTTTGTGTCGTATGGATCATGCCAAAAGAAATAAGGGATAGCCTTAACATACCTGAGCCGGTTCTCTTGACAATTCCTCTAACACACGTTAATTGTGAAGAAACACATGACGGCAATATCGAAGTAAGAAAAAATTCGTATAATATTCTTGAGCAAGATTGTACCGGGCTTTCTTTGAACTAGCCTTTCACGTTGGATCTTGTAAGATTTTAGATAAAATTCACACTGGAACATGGTCATTTTCTCATTTAAGGGTATAGGAATGTTATCTTGATTTTGAAAAGTCTTATGTTTTTCCACTAAAGAGGTCAAGAATTTTTTACGTGTAAAATGAATTGTCACTTAGTCAAGTGACTTATTTGTATAACTTGCCACATAGTAATATAGAATGAGTTATTCTTGGGTTTAAGGGGCGCTGCCACGTGAGTGCCCCATACTTATCCAATTATCCATCCCTTTTTCTTACTCAATCCATTAATTATCCCACTAGTCCAATAATTAATCAATTACCCACATAATTAAGAATTATCTCAAATTTCTTAAAATGCTATTTCTTTTTAATATACTTTTATAAATCATACTATCATGGCCATATGATATTTTTTATGGCACTAATCCATAAATACCGGGTATTATAGCTCAGATGTATTTTATCCCAAATTGTTAAACTTCGAGGAATTTTGTTTATCTCCGATTTGCTTACGATCTCTCTTTCATGAATATTCTTATCACTTGTTTGGAATAGAATAATATTTATAATCCCAAAATAATTTCATTCACGAGCTTACGTCGATTAGCTTACGACAAAAAATTAACGTAAAAAAAATATGGGACGTAACATCTCATTTTTGAGCTTATATCAATTTACTTATTTCGTACTTCCATGTTCGAAAACATGGGGTGTAACAATATTAGGATGATATCCTTGTGGTTAGTTTATATGTTTTGATTCTCCCTTGTAGAATTGATTCGTAGTATGGTACTGATAGGGAGTTGTGCATGTTAGGATTTCTTGATAGTTCTCTCACATGTTACTCTTTGCATATTCAGTCATATTCGTGTTGTGCTTATTAGGTTTTGGCTTGCGAGGTGTGTGCCCATATGGAATTAGATGTGACTTGTTGATTTGAGTGAATGATTATGGGATCTTCATGTTTCTTGCATCGTTGTCAATATTGTGAGGGTTTAGAACAAGGCCCTAGCTGGTATAAGGTTAATTAACGGTGCTGGATTTGATTATGGGCAGGTATGGTGGTCAGAAAGTTGTTGTGGGCATATTGGTGATGTATTACGTCAGGTGGTCATACCTTGTGGGCGTATGTATGAGTTGTGACAACTGGTTGATGTTCATATAGTGTGTTTATGCGAGAATCGGGTCCTTGGGAAATGATCAGCTAATATAAGAATTGGTTCTAAGGCTTATCGGCTTAGGTGGAAGAAATAATCTTTATTTGAGAGGGTGTTGTCAAGCTTATGTGGATTGGGGTGATGTGGGATCACCCACGAGTATAGATACAGTGAGTTCACTAAGTGATTTGATAACTTCGAAACGGTTCTTGGCACGTTCGAGGACGAACATTTGTTTAAGAGGGGAGAATGTAACGACCCAATCAGTCGTTTTGAGAATTTGCGTCCAGTTCGGTGGCTTAAGATCTCGAGTAAATTCGTATTGTGTGTTATGACTGGCATGTATAGTCGAGTTTGGTTTGCGTATGATTCGGGATTGATTTGGAAGAATAATTCTTATTTTAGAAGCTTAAGTGAAAAGAGTTGACCGAAGTTTGACTTTTGTGAAGTCAACTCCTGAATGGTTTTTTGATTATTCCAGTAGCTTCGTATGGTGATTTTGAATTTAGGCGTACGTCCGTATTTGTATTTAGAGGTCTGTAGGTTGATTTGATGTATTTAGTACATGTTCCATCTTTTATTGTCAAGTTTACTCTTTATCTACTTAAATTGTTAATAATAATTGTTTGGTAAATTCATGCCTTATCCGTTACGTGACTTAATTGTTAATTGATTCTTCGTGATTGCACCTTTATTCATGAACTGTCACTACTTGCTATTTGACTTTGTGAGTTATCGTATAACTTCTTCATCCATTGTTACTTCTTTGTGTAGCTTGTTATTGCATTGATTTTGTGATATGTCGTAGGTGGTTGTAGTTTGTTTGCTTAATACATATTGCTTGGGGAGCGGGTAACACGCTGCAACGGTATTGATAATGATGATATGGTGGAATAAGAGAGGATTATGATATTGATTAATGATGATACGGTGGGATCAGGTTGCGCGCCACAACAGTTTGTGTTAGTAATAATTGATATTGATAAATGATTATATGATGGAATAAGAGAGGATTATGATATTTATTACTGATGATATAGTGAGATCGGGTTGTACGCCGTAAAAGATTGTATACGTGATACTTGATATTGATTAATGATACTATAAATGAGAATACGGTAGGATCGGGTTGCGCGCCGCAATGGATTGTGTGTGTTGTACTTGGTGTTGTTGTTGTGTCTTGTCTGAGTCATGCATCGTACGTGAACTGTTGTATTACTTCAATGTGTCAATCTACGCTTCTGTGGTTACTTGATGAATTAATTTTCAAGATGAATTTACTGCGTGCAGTCATTAACTCATACCATGTCGAATTGTGGGTAACATAACGATTTTAAATAGAAGATTTATGAATATGCTTACCTTATGTGACTCTTAATTTAAAACTTGTCGTTTAATTTGGTACATTACTATTCTTAATAGTTGTCATATTTCACTTTAGTTGATTTCTCAAATTAAACTCCTTACCCTATATGATGTTTTTACTTTACTTAAGAATTGTTGTTATGTTTTAATTTAACAAATTCTATATTTAATTCGGTAACTTATCCGATGCTTATTTTATTTGAAAATGTTATTTTCTTTACCCAAACGATTTCTAAAATAAACTCATTTTCTCATTTGATTCCCTACTCTATTCAAGGTTGTTATTATGCCTTATTGCATATAAATAAATATCTTGAGTATTTTATTTACTATTTTACACGGATATAATGTACATTGTAGCACGCGGATTTTTCCTTCCGAAAGTATTTTGGAAAAATGTGGGCGCGAGGTCCCATACATGTAAGGTTTGAAAATTGTGACTTAGGATTTGAGATTATGAAGAGTGAAGCTGTAACGACCCGACCGGTTATTTTGAGAATTAGCGTCCCGTTCAGTGGATTAAGGTCTCGGGCAGCCTCATATTGTGTATTATCACTTGCATGTGTAGTCGAGTTCGATTTTCAGATGATTCGGGTTCAATTTAGAAGAAGGATTCTTATTTTAGAAGCTTAAGCGTTAAGAGTAAACCAGAGATTTGACATATTTGTATACGACTCCGAAATGACATTTTGATGATTCTAATAGCTTTGTATGGTGATTTTGAACTTAGGCGTGCATTCGGATTTGGATTAGGAGGTCCGTAAAATAAATTGAAGCATATCGGCTAAATTTAGAAAGTTAAAGTTTTGGAAGGTTGAGAGGTTTGACTGGGAGTTAACTTTGTTGATATTGGGCTCATATTTTGATTAGTTTCGTTATGTCATTTAGAGCTTACATGCAAAATTAGATGTCATTCCGAGTTGATATGATACGTTTCGGCACGTGTTTTGGAAGTTGAAAGATTTGGAGATTCATAAGTTCGATTCGAAGTACAATTTGTAGTTCCGACGTTGTTTGATGTGATTTTAGACCTCTTTTAGGTCCGCGTTATGTTATAAAACTTGTTGGTATGTTCAGACGGGGTCCCAGGGGCCACAGGTGAGTTTCGGATATGATTCAGGCCATTTCGTCATGTTTTAGAGTTGCTGGTTTTCTGATGCTACATGTACTCTATTCGATCACATGTTTACTGTCGCGATCGCGATATGTTGTAGGAGCTGGACATATCTCTTCTTCGCGTTCGCATAGCTCTTTCCGTTCGCGATGCTGTCACGACCCAAATTCCTAACCCTCGGGATCGTGATGTCACCTAACACCACACTTGCTAGACAAGCCAATGTTAGAACTTAATTAACCATTTTACTTTAAATTTAATTGAAGACAATAAACAATTCCAAATAAACACGAAATCCAAAACTTTTTAATGATTGGTATCAAGAATAATATTAGAGATAATAATACGAACCACGAACTAATACTAAATGTATAACTACCCATGGTCTGGTGTCACAATTCACGAACTACTAAATAATGCTACAAATAATTGGGCTAAAAGAAATGTATCTCTATTTTGAATGAAATAAAACAATATCTAAATAACAAGGGAAGACTCCAGGAATCTGCGGACGCCAACAGATCTACCTCATGTCTCCGTGCGAATAATGTCAGCTGCTACTTTCACCTAACTCTGACCGGTACCTAGATCTGCACAAGAAGTACAGAGTGTAGTATCAGTACAACTGACCCCATGTACTGAGTAAGTGCCGAGCCTAACCTCGACGAAGTAGTGACGAGGCTACGGCGGGGAATTTTCAATATAACCTGTGAACAATATATAATAAAGCAAGAAGAAAATAATAATAATAAACTAAATAACAAGTAACTTGCAACAGTAAATAAAAATAACTCGGATAACTCTTTCTAGATATCAGCTATAATTAAACTGCTCAAAACTTCCAAGTTTCAATTTAAATCACAATAAAATCATAGTATGAAAACCTTTTTAATAAAACCGGAGTTTTTTCAAAATCCTTATTTTTGAAAATCAATAAACATAAATATTCACCCTTATCGCTCCTTGTTGTGGCGCGCAACCCGCTCCCACCTGTCCACCCTTATTGCTCTCCTTATATATATATATATATATCACTCTTATTTCTCATGTTGCAGCGTACAACCCGATCCCACCTGTCCTCCCTTATCACCTCCTTGTTGCGGCTTGCAACACCAGACAATAACCTCACTTTATTTATAAAAAAATATTTTAATAATTTAAGTCAAAGCCTTTCACAATATTTATGTCTCAATAATTGTAAACAGAACAAGTTTCACTTTAAATAACAGTAAGAGCATAATTTGAAATAATGACAATTAAACAATGAGTGTGCCAACATTTATTTTATAAACAGTAAAATATGAATATTCTCCCTTATTGCTCCTTGTTGCGGCGTGCAACCCGATCCCACCTGTCCACTCTTATTACTCCTTATTGCGGCGTGCAACCCACTCCCACTCCCACAAGAAAAATCACATTTCATTTCTTTATTTATAATAAAGTTTCACAAATCAGATTTCAAGCCTTTCACAATACTTAAATCTCAATTATCATAAACAAGAAACTGTACTATTCAGAAATTTCACCAATTATCACTACACAGCAAACCAACCGAAATGTATAATGTGACGCTGACAACCAGCTCAACCAGATGTATCACAATGTGACTAAGGAACAAGTAACACTTCCAAAATACTTGAAACAATACTTAACACAAGTCGACGAAAATAATCAGACATGGAGGCATTAATAATCATAAAATCATTTAAGCCAGGAATCCATTAAATTGGAAATAAGGAAAGGACTATGTTCAACAAATAATTTAGTTGTGCATAGATACTCGTCACCTCACCTATACACCACACACATGAAATTTCACCTAGCATTTAAGTTGGTGATTCCTATTCCCTCAAGTCAAGGTTAAACCAAACACTTACCTCAAATTCGCAGGCCACTCACTACTCAATTACCACTTTTCCTTACGAATTTGCCTCTAACCCGCTCGAATCTAATCATAATTAGTTTAATATCATTAATTTATGCTAAAGGAACTAACTTTACTAAAAAATCATTATTTTCCTAAGTTTTCTCAAGAAAAGTTAAAACCTGACTCCGGGCCCGCTTGGTCCAAAATTGGGGTTCAGACCAAATTCTGTTTACCCATTCACCCCCGAGCCCAAATATGCAATTAGTTTCAAAATCCGAACCCAATTCGAGGTCAAAATTTGATTTTTACAAAATTTCTTAATTTTACGCAAACCCTCAATCTACCATGAAAATTCTTAATTTTTGATTGAAAAGTGATGAAAAACATTGGCTACTTGGAAGAGAATATTTTAGAATTGTTTCCCAACACTTTAGGGATGAGTGAAGAAAATCGCCTCTAGGTCGTTGTAGTTCGAAAAATATGAAGAAAGAGGTTTTGCCCGTTTTTAAAACATGTTTTATATGATTGGGTAGGCCTTCATCGCGTTCGCAATAGGCCTGCCGCATTCCCGATGGGTCAGACCCAGTGGCCTTTGCGTTCGCGACCAGGTGGTTGCATTCGCGTAGCCTTCGCGTTTTACGGGGTATTGACCACGTTCGCATATAACAAAATGTCCCGAGTGTATTTTTACACTACGCATTCGCGAGGGAAGTAACGTGAACACGAAGAACAAAGTGTTGTGCACAGGAACAACAAAAACAACAATTTAAGTAGTTCAAAACATCCCGTAGCCTATCCGAAACTCACCCGAGCCCTCAGAGCTCTAAATCAAACATGCACGCAAGTCTAAAAATATCATATAGACTTGCTCGTGCGATCAAATCATGAAAATAACATCTAAAATTATGAATTTAACCTCAAAACTCATGATTTTTCTCAATAACACTTCAATTTCACTATTTCTCAACCGGACGTCCGAATCACGTCAAATCAACTCCGATTCTTACCAAATTTTACAGATAGGATTTAAATATCATAACAAACTGATACTGGGCTCCAGAACCAAAATACGGGCCCGATACCAATTAGTTCAAAAATTAATTAATTAATTATTTCCTTAAAAAATCCAGCATAACAATTTCCTTCAAAAATTGATTTCTAAAGCTAGGGACATCGGAATTCAATTGCGGGCATACGCCCAACTCCTATATTTTATGCGAACCTCCCGGGATCGTCGGAACACGAATCGGGGTCCGTTCACTAAAAATGTTGAACCAAGTCAACTAAAATAAAATTTTAAATTCCAACAATTATTATGTCCCATATTTTCACATAAAAGCATCCCAATTTCACGCCCGGACTGTGCACGTAAATCAAGATAAATAAAATTAATCTTTTAAAGGATAATGACCCTGGAATGGAGTCTTAATTTATAAGATGACATTTTGGGTCATCACAGATGCTTGACTTAGTTGTAAGTCGCGTTCGCGCATGAAGAGCGCGATCGCATAGTGCTGTGGGAAGAGGCATGGTTCGTTGGCTTACGCGTTCGCGTAAGGTGTTGCGCATTCACACTACTTTGGTTCGTTGGCTTCCACGATCACATTGTTGTTTATGTGATCGCGTAGTGCATTATTTTTGGAAATTTTTGTTTCTTCTTCGTGATCGCATGTTTATTTGCACAATCACGATGTGCAAATACCTGAGCAGCTGAATATAACTTCCAAAATCGAGGGTTTGGTTATTTTCATCACTTTTTGAGTTAAAGGCCTCAGGTTTGAGTGATTTTTGGGGGTTCTTCACGTGTTCGATTTAGGTAAGTGTTCTATATTCGAAATTGATTACATTTCATGATTTCATACTTATCCATATCATTAAATTAATGAATTGAATGGAAAATAATGGGAAATTTTGTAAAAAGCTTTCAAAATGTAAAATGAGGATTCGAATGGCGATTTGATATTAGAATTTGACAATTTTGGTATGGTTGGACTCATATCAAAATGTGTGTTCGGATTTTGTGATTTTTCGGTTTGTGAGGTTCGGTCCCAGGGTTTACTTTTTGGTTGACTTTCTAGTTTTTATTAAAGATCGAATTGTTTCCTATGAGTTTTATTTATGATTTGAAGTTATTTTGGCTAGATTTGAGTCGTCCGGAGGTTGTTTCACTCGAGGACGTCCTTTTAGAGTATCGATCTAGCTTCTTTGAGGTAAGTATATTGCCTAACTTCGTGTGAGGGAAACTACCCTTAGGATTTGAGTCATTTGTGCTAATTGTGTCGTGTGAAGGCCGCGTAGGCAAGGTGACGAGTACATACTCGGGCTTAATTGTGTAAATTTGACCGTTTAGGGCCCTTAGGTTCTTATGTGCATTATATATGAAGTTGTTTTATCATGTACTCCACTTACTAAATTTACCCTTACGTGTCTTATTTGGAATTAACTGATTCATGTTTTACTCTTGTTGCCAATTGAACCCTTATGTGCCTTAATTGAAGTTGTTGCCTCTTTTATTGTCATGCTATCTTTTCCTGAATCACTTATTCTTAATTGAAGTCATTATTATCTTTTTCGTAATTGCTTATCCTTAATTGAAGTCCTTATTATCTTTTTCGTAGTTGCTTATCCTTACTTGAAGTTATTATTGTTATCTCTTCTGAAATTGATAACCATTAATTGAATTTGTTGTTATCTCTTCTGTAATTTCTCAACCCTAAATGAAGTTTTGTTATCCCTTTTCATTGTTGGCTTATCCTTATTTGGAATCATTGATTCATGTTATCTCCCTCTTATTGTCGAATTGTACTTTTGTGGAATCATTGTTACATATTATCTCTCTCTTGTTGAGCTATTCTTGTTGAAAATAATATTCCTTGTTGTATCCTTCTTTGTGAGCTCGTCCTATCGTTTCTTTGTGTTTTGAAGTTCCTGAGTTGATTTACTTGTTGTATTCTAGTGTTGTTGTTGTTGCTGTTGTACTCAGTGTTGTTGAGCCGAGGGCTTTGTGTGGTTGTGGTATTGAAACTGTTTTGAGGAAATGTTGTGGCATATGGGCATGTGTTGTGAAAGTCATTTTATTGTGTGATTATGTTTTTGGCACCCGTGATATTGTTGGGATGATTGTTCGGGTGTTTGCACGAGGTTTCTGCAGTGCTATTGTTACTATTGATATTTGCACATGCGGTGTGACAAGGCGAGCTATATATGTGGGTTTGCGCATGTGGCGAGACAAGGTGGAAACATTATTATGCGCGTGCGGCGAGAAAAGGCAGGCATTTATTTTATTGTTGGGCACGTGGCGAAACAAGATGGACTATGTCGGGGAATGCTTTGTGATGGTATGGGGGCATTGTTGTTATTGATATTGTGTGGTGGCGTGCCTACCTTGTGTGAGTTTTACCTCGTAAATTTTGTGGTGATTGTTTCTTGTGTGCCATTAATTTTCTCTACTCTTACTTGTTGGCTTGAATTGTGATAGAACACTTGCACAAGCATACACATAATTAATCACTCAAATCGATTTAAAAAGATGTATCCTGATGTTTTTTTACCATTTACATGTACTCTCGTCTACTTGCCTTCTGTGTGAGAGTTGTTCTATTGGCACGTGAGTTGTTCATTCAGTCATGAGTCATTCTTATTGTTGGCTCGTGAGCGGTCCGTGCGGATATTAGATATTGCCACCCTCTTGGCACGTGAGTTGTCCTTGTAGTTGTAATTTGAAATATGGGCACAAGATGTCAAGTGATTAGGGTTCACGAATTGGGACCCGTAATTTGTGATTTTGAGATTTGGTACCTCGTGGAAATTCTTGGATAAACCTGGTGTGAAAGCAGTTGTTCACATTGAGTTGTTACTTGTTTTCCTTTATTTGGTATCACCGAATTTATACATTGTTCAGCTTACTCTACAATGTTATTACCTGTTGTGTCTCGTTGCTAATTATTGATTTTAGTTCCTATTACTAGCATTGTATTATTATTGTCATCATGCCTAGCTTT
The DNA here is from genome assembly GCA_005239525.1 of Nicotiana knightiana. NCBI lineage: Eukaryota > Viridiplantae > Streptophyta > Magnoliopsida > Solanales > Solanaceae > Nicotiana > Nicotiana knightiana. The sequence goes on from ML381830.1 coordinate 58,193, forward strand.
ATACCGATATTATTCCCTGTTAGTTCTACGTTTACACTTGTTCAGGTTGTTTAGTCCTGTGGGTGTCTTAACTGTCCCTCGTCATTGCTTCACCGAGGTTAGTCTTGATACTTACTGGGTACCGCTGTGGTGTACTCATGCTACGCTTTTACATATTTTTGTGCAGATCCATGTACCTCGGATGTTGTTGCTCATTAGCTAGTTGGTCGAGCATTGCTATGGAGTCTAAAGGTAAACCTGCTATCGCGTTCGCAGGAGTCGGAGTCACCTTATGGAATTTCTTCTTGTACTATTTATTTCTCTTTTAGAACAGTTGTATTTTGGTATTTTCTAGCAAACTCAATAGAGATTATAACTTGTACTGCCGGTTTTGGGATATTATTTCATGTTGGAAATGTTTGTTTCATTTAGAAATATCTGGTTTCTGCTTATTAGATCTGTTGGTTAATTTCTATTTTAATTAAATCAGTAAGTGTTAGGCTTACCTAGTCGTAGAGACTAGGTTCCATCACGACATCTTACAGAGGGGAAATGTTACACCCTATATCTTCATACCTAATAGTACGCCGTAAGACAATTGATGTAAGCTCAAATATGATATCATTTTTAAAATTACATAAATTAAGTTAATCGTGTTACCGTGGTGGTTAAAATTATTTAAGATCATGAGTAACAAGTACCAAGAGGGTTGGAAAGCTTAAAAGCTAAACGAAAAATAATTTTCGTCGAAAGTCGATAAATTTGAAATGTTATAACATGTACTTTGGGGTGAGACTAGGGTTTTTAATATTACAAGGAGGTTATGTTATGAGTTATTTTAGTCGTATGATAGTTGTGTATGACATTTTGAAGACAAGCGAGTTGTGGAACAAAAGTTGGCAAAGGTCATCACAAGTTTCATTCATAAATGTTATGAAAATTAGGTCTAACGTACCTGAGTTTTTCTCCGAATATAAATGGAATTACGGGGTAATCTACCTACCAAATTTAAGATCTAAGAGTCTAGTTTCTAATTCATTTAAGCATTTTTCGATACAACATCGGAGTAGAGGGATATTTTCATTTTTGCGAGACTGCGCAAGCAGCTCCTATGGGACCCACAAAGTCGGTGTAAAATTCTAGCTTGTGTTTAAGGAAATTCTATGTCGTTTTAACTCAAAACAGTTCCTAAACCCTCATAAATTCTCTCCAAGGGTTCCTCCATGATTCTAGGGTGAAAGACTAAGATAAAAACATGAATCCAAGGCTACAAATCTCATGGTGCTTGGTAGATTGTAGTTATTCATCTTGTGGTTGTTTTAGAGGGTTCTTCAAAGGTACGTAACCTCTAATTTCATATTTTCTTGTTGATTAAGGTAAAAATCAGTCCCTGCTTCATATATATTAGATTTTCAAGGGTAACTACAAGTATTTACACACCAACTTGAACACCAAAAGTTGATTCAAAAAGAGAATACAACACCTATAGTGTTGTGGTGCCATTGAGGATAGTTGTGGGTTGTGCTTGGCTGAAATTTCGTGTTTTGTTCTACTGGTTAAGGTGATTATAACATCCTACTACATTTTTTTGAAGTTGTTTGTGTGTTGATTGCATTATTTGAGCAAAATACTATAAGAGGAGACTTGAAAAAGTTTGAGATGTTATTGTTTTAATGGTCTGTTTTGGGAATGTTGTTTCCATGAACTATAAATGGTTAGAAATCCTTCAAAAAGTATTGGTTATTATACTGTATATATTACTAAGTTCAAAAATTAATAATAATGAGGTTGAAGGGTGCTAAATGGATTCAATCCGAGCTTTTCGCTCGTCGTGATATGTTGATGAGTTGTTAATGAAATATTTTGTACCCTATTGTTGATGTTGTTATTATTTTATTGCTCTAGTTTTTGTTGTTGGTATATGGTATTGGACGAGGCCCATGTTACAGGGTATATGTTGCCCAAATTTATATAAACAAGCTACTAGTTTAAGTTGCAGACTTAGCCTTTACTCAACACCGATTTTGAATCTCCTTATGCTATGGTAGATTGAGTTGAGTTGTTTGAAGAATTGCTTGAAAGGTACTAAGGACTCGGAAGAATTCAGGTATGTTAAGGCTATCCCTTATTTCAGCAAACGTGAAACTTTCACAAATGACTCTACTCTTAGAAGTACTAAGGGTGCATATTCCCCATTTGTCTTATTATCATATCGTCCATTCATGGGTCTCATGACATTCCGAGAGATCTTATTGACTTACTTCTTATGAATTTCATTCATTTATACATGTACATTGACCCATGACCAGATGGTGTTATATACACATATATTATATGTATACAGGGTATGGTGAAAGGTTATGGCGTTATATACGCATCGCCACCTAATAAGCTGGTATACGTTGATGATGTAGCCCACAGAGGTTGATATGATATGATGGGATGCCCTCAGAGACTTGATGATGTTATGTACGCATATACCTATGTATGATATGACATTTCTTTGCATATGCATGACATTATAAATGTTTCATGATTCACAAAGCTATTCAAACTTACAGGTTGAATCCTTTACTCCATGTTTCTTTTATGTTGTTTATATACTATTTTTAATGTCTTTCATACTCGGTACTTTATTTGTACTAATGTTGCTTTTGCCTAGGGACATAGCATTTCATGCCCGCAGGTCTTGATAAACAATTTGATGGTCTTCCTAGTAGGTTATAAGCTCAGCGGAAGGTGTTGGTGCACTTCACTTGCTCCGGAGTTGCCTATTTGATCAGTATGATTTGGACATGTATTGATTGGTATGTTGTGGCCTTGTAACGATCTTTATGACATTTATGTACTTTTAGAGTCTTGTAGATAGATGTCATGTGTATGGATACTTGTATGGCTTTTTCGGCCTATGTTTTGAGTGTACAAATCTTCATTTCGGACTTATAGGCCCATGTATCACATGTATTAGTTTCTATATCATATTGGGCCATCCTATGTCTAGTATTCCCTTATGTTTTACACTGGTTATCTCATAACGAACCTTCTCGCTCATTTAACCATGATGGTGTGATAAGAAATATAGGTTACTTTGGTACTCTGTTGGGTAAGGCACCGGTGCCCGTCGCGCCCATCGGTTTGGGTCGCAATAGGAAATTGGGGCCGTGACAAATTTGTATTAGAGTCTTGGTTCATAGGTGCTACGAGTCATAAGCGAGTTTAGTAGAGTCTTGCGGATCGCTATAGAGATGCATGCGTCTCATTGTCTTGGGAGAACTCGTAGTTGTTTGAGTCGTTGTGTTAGGACAATACAACTACGAGAACAAGTCGTCCTAACACTAGTGTCAAACCTACTTACGTCCAACAAGGTGGAAGATCCTCCCCTGGTTCGAATCACCCTGAATGAAGAGTGGGCGAACAAGATGCAAACCATATCATAATGTTAAATTCTGAGCTAAAGCAGGAGAAGGTCTGTATTTATCTCCGAGAGGCTACGAAACTATTAGGAAAATTTCACTTCTTTTATTGCTATGGTGCGAGTTTATTGATCTCGGAGTCTGAACCTTTGTCGTTCTATTCTATCACAGATGATGAAGACGAGCTGCAGTTGCCGACGACGTTTCCCCCAGAGCCGGTGTTACTAGGGGCCAGGGCAGAGGCAGAGGCAGAGGTCGAGGAGGAGCACATGCCGCAACTAGAGCACCTATCAGAGCAACAGTTGAGGAGCCGCCAGTAGCTCCGATTGGGGGACAGGTACTGGAGGCGCCTGTTGCTACTCCATGACTTCAGGAGACTTTGGCACAGTTCTTGAGCATGTTAGACACATTGGCTCAGGCGTGGTTGATTCCGATTGTGCCAGCTACTTCACAGATCGGGGGAGGAGCTCAAACTCCCGCTGCTCGTACTCTAGAGCAGCGAATCCACGTTGGTCATGTTCCAATTGTCATGCCGGTACAATCTGTTATTCCAGTTTAGCCTGTGATCAGGGCGAAAGCATCTGAGAAGTAAAAACTTAGACTTGCGAGGTTAAAGAAGTATCACCCTCCTACTTTCAGTGATTTTTCATCAGAGGATGCACATGGTTTTATAGAGAAGTGATACCGTATTCTCCGCACTATGGGTATTATGGAGACGAGTGGGGTTAGTTTTAACATTCCAGTTTAAGGGAGCAGCATATCAGTGATGGCGAGCGTACGAGTTGGGTAGCCCAGCCGATGCGGCTTCACTTTGATGGACTCAAATTTCAGAGATGTTTTTGAGAGAGTTAGTCCCTCTGACCCTTTGGGATGCATGGAACGTGGAGTTTGAGCTGCTGCGCTAGAGCACTATGTTAATGTCAGAGTATGCCGTTAGATTTAGTGATCTGTCCATTGATGCACCCACTTTGATTTCTACAATTAGAGAGTGAGTTTGTAGGTTCATTGAGGGGCTTAATCATGATATCCGGTTCAACATGGCTCAGGAGTTAGAGTTGGATGTTCCATTTCAGTAGGTGGTAGAGATCACTCGCCGATTAGAGGGCATGTAGGACCAAGAGAAAGAGGACATGCGGGGGCAGAATAGAGCGGACAGGGAGGATAGGAGGCCTCATAGACCAGATAGATCTACTAGTCCCTATTTTTTAGGCAAGGTACGATATGGTAGATGTTTTGTGGGTCAGCCAGTTCAGTTTGCACTTCAGACTTCGCACAGTGTCTCAGGTACCCATGGGTCTCAAGGTACCCGTACCGGATAGCTTCCACAGCCACGCCAACGGAGAGGTTGCTTTGAGTCTGGAGTTACCAGCCATATGGTGAGAGATTATCCCAGACTCGGGACAGATGTATCACACTGGGGTATTCAGACTATGAGTTCTGCTCTAGTTGCTGATATTCCTACACTGCCAGCTTGGGTTGTAGGTCAGGTGAGTAGAGGGCGCCCAAGAGGGGGGATGCCCGACCCATTGATGTGATTTCTATGGAAGGGATGAGGCTGCTGCACCACTGATCGAGTCCTTTGACAATTTGGCCGACGCCAGCTTGTACCTATTCCACATAGTTTACATTCCACATATTACGAGCGGGATGATCGCAACAAGGTCGACCGGACATACTTGGCTTGGCTAAAGGCCCAAATAGAGGATTGGTATGGCCTGATTTCGCCATATTCTCCACATGACCGTGTTGATGGGAGCATGAGTACATGGATTGGTATCGCCGTGTTACTCGCCTTCTGATTGGGAATCCCGTTCATCGCTATGGTGGTCAATACGTTCCATACGCTGGTAGGCATGAGGCACTGGTATGTCTTTTGATATACTTACTTCTCATGTTACATTACTTTAACATCCTTCCTTAATTAATATGTTATATGCTATGCAGGATATTGTTTACACCATTTCTACCAGTTGGGATTGGAGATGCTACAATATATAGGCGACTGAGTGGCAGTTGTGCACGGGATTGGTCGTCGGGTTGCCGATATTACTGATCCTATTCAGGAGCCCGCCGAGACCATGGTTTGACCATTAAATTTATCTTACTAATAATTATGTTAGTATTCTATATTTCATATACTAAAATATTTAATTATTTTGTAGGTTACTGATGGCACAACGGCCGCTCTTCTGATCATGCTAGCCTTCCTGACGATCATGATGCAGTACATCCTCAGATAAAGAGGCAACGAGATGCGGATAATCTCGATGGCGTAGCGGGGCGGGATGGTAGGCGCCTCAGGCCAGCCAATGCTTTAAAGCATACAGATTGTGAGACACATTTATATGTGTTTTGATTTGTATATATGATATTAAATATATATGTTAAATTTATTGATGTTTTAAATTACAAGCAGATGTGTTTTTTAATTTTTGGGTTATTTATTAGTTTAAAACTAGAACACAAAAAAATAAGGCAGATTAACATAAATTAAAATTCGTTAAAAAAACACACATAATACATGTTTGTTTGTCCTAAAAAAATCAGTGTTTTATTTACTCACCTTGCAGCATAAGCGAATATGGATATCTTCCAGTTACCTTTATATTAACCAAATATTTATTCAAACTCATTCTTTTACACATCAAAGATACCAATCTATTGTACTCCAATGTGAGTGGCAACTTAACAATACACTGCAGAGAACAAATATGTTGTACTGAGTTATTCTCCACAACAACCTCACCCCCCCCAATGCAACCCTAATTTTTTGCTCTTCAGACATTATGGAAAAATGCAAAAAAAATATTAAGTAAACAAATATTTCAGAATGAGTAAGAAAAATACAAAGGATGCTGAAGAATGAAATTTTTGGAATGAATTTTTGAAGAAGGAATGCATCTCCTTAAGTAAGCAAATATTCTATACGAGGGGTACAATAATTGGTGGGTATAACACATTTAATAAATGCACTATAGGTATAGCGCATGTAATTTATGCGCTATAGGTATAACACATGTAATTTATGCGCTACACCCACCAATTATTGTGGGTCAGTCAATTAACAGGTATAGCGTATGCAATTCACGTGCTATACTTTAACGGACAAATGTGCCATTAACAACTTGTTTGAATGGTTGTTACCCATCGATTTATAATGTGTTGCATTGTATTATATTGTATTGCATCGTTTTAGGAATACAACATTTAGATAGATTGTATTGTCTGTTGTGGTTAGTTAATATTTTGCTATTTGATTTGATTATATTATACTGTAACTAATAAGTTTACTAAAATACCCCAATTGTTTTAATATTAAATTTATCAAGAATTACGCATATAAATAATTTAAGAAAATTCCTTTCTACTAAGTTATTATCAAATATGTATTTAATTTATCACAAAATATGCCTTTAATATCATTAGAAAATAATAAAAAAATAATGGTAAAGAAAGGAACGATAATCGGCAGAACAAAGGAATAAAGAATTGGAATTAAAGTAATTAGAATTGGAGTTAAAATCACATTAGGAGAAAAAACAAAATAAAAAGAAGGCAAAACCTATACTTTTACGTTGGAGTTGGAAGCGGTAAAAAACAAAATAAAGAGACTATAACAAAGTAAGTTATAGGTCGGATATTTGGAGTTAAAAAAAGAAGAGTAAAGAGTTAAATAGAATTATAAAGTAATAGATTAGGGCATAATTGAAAAGAAAAATAAAAAACAATCCCACTATACCAAATCAGTCATTTAAAAAAATGAAACTTTTTATTGTTCCGGAAATTCGTGTTTAACAATACACTTACAACCAATTTTAATTAAACAATTAAAACAAATATTATTTTGGGCTAACAATACAATACGATACAGTAAGTAACAACCATCAAAACAAGCTATAAGTTATAGCGCATATATTCATGCATTATATATACAAAGATTACAATTTTTTTTTTCCACCTATTTTGATACTTTGAGTAAAAAAACTCACTCTGTCCTCTTCCTCTCCGTTTTAACTTTATTCTTCTACCAGATTCAACTTCACACCAAGGTTTCTTCCATTGCTAATTGGTACGCTTCTCCATATAATTCAACCATGCAAGCTTTCACATTAATCCCACACTAAAAATGTACATAAACAGAAAATTCAGAAATTAAAAATTGAGATGCAAGAAAAATCTGACATCAACCCATCTACCGCGTCCATTAGAGCTCTACAAGAACTCCATCTGGAATTTGTTTTGGAGTTAATTCCCTTTGTAAGTTTGAATAACTTGACCACACCCGAATTTTATACTATTTTAATGTAAAATATTTTATTTAGGTCTAATCTTGAAATTTAAAGTTTTTATCTTACTTATAATAGTTTTTATTTGAAAAAAATTAAACTATTGCAAAAAATACTCACATTCTTAGAGTATAAATTTTATTGCTATTTAAAAAAGAAAAAAAGTCACAAATATATATATATATGGTTTATTTTAATTAAAATTTTAATATGTAAGCTATAAAATCTTTATTAGTGTCATTTAACATACATATAAATATTAAGTTTTCCTGTATTGTAGAAATGTTAGTTAATCTTCTTATTATCATAATTTAATTTATCTTTTAAAATAAAAAAAAAATGAAGTAAACTTAAGTAAAAATTTGATAAAGTTTTTTACCAAACTTTATCTGAAAAAGGTCTGTTTCTCACCTTAATAAAGATAAACAATCCCAATCCCCTTACTTTCCCATTTTTTGCTAAACTCCCCTCTCCCTCACGTCTTATCCACAACTGACCCCCACGATTTCCCACTCCCTCACGTCACGTCCTAACCCCATATCATCTTAATCCCTTATTATCCCTATGTAAAAAGGAAAGATCACACGAGAGGAAGAAGAGGCAATCACATAGCGAAGAACAACAACTTAGAAAAATAGCATTGTTCTTTTAGCTAGCGTTTAACTATAGATTCATAAATTTATTTTAAAAATAAATTTTGAAAATTTTCTTTAGATAAAATTTGGCTTAAAAATAAAAATGTGCTTGGATATACGTTTTCAAAACATATTTCTCAAATATATTGTGGAAAAACATGTGTATTATTAGGGATTTAGCCCAAAACCAGCTATTAAGCTGATTTTGGAATTTGAGATTTGAGATTTGGGATTTTAAATCTATGGCCAACCTAGTGTTTGTCAAATAAAACACAAGTTTGTTTTAACAAAATCTATGGTCAAACGAGTCTTTAGAGTGAAAATTGCTTGGAAATAAATTATTTGGTGGACTTATTAGGTTTGAAGTCGAAAATCAAAATATTCTTCGTGGTTTTAAGTTCACCGGTTCAACTCAGCATATTATAAATATTTTATTTATTTTGAAATCTTACAAAAGGTAACACCCAATTTGTTTTGTTAGTTTAATATAAAAGGTATATATATCATATTAGTTTATTTAAGTTCAATTGTTCTTTTGCTTTCTTTTATATTTTAAATAGCGTCGGTTTCTTCTTCTGTGCTTGTTATTTATCTATGTATGTTTTGAAATTTAAAGCATCATACTGATACGGAATTTGTTCCTAAATTTTAAACTTTAGTTTTAATATATTCTTTTGCCATAATTTACGTGAAAATTTAAAATCATAGATAGTTCATCAAATTGTTTAATGCTTTTGTCAACAAAATACTTCTTTGGTTAAATTCTTTTAATATGTGAGTTTATTACTGTTGGTTTTGATTATCATCGTTTTAGTGCAAATTCTTGCAAATCTGTTAGGTCCTTATTCTTTATTTGGGATTAAAACTTATTCACTTTTAGTTATTTCTTCTTTCTTCGAACTAGTATTCTGCTAACTAGGTATAAATGATTTTAGTGATAAATTTGGTGTAAGTTAGTTTAATTACTTTAAATACTTTTTTTTTTTTTTAAATTTGTTCATATAACGTTATGATAATGCATGTTGCATTGATTTGGTTAAGATCTCATTAGTTGAAAAGAATAAAGTTAGTTTAAAGTTAGATTTTTTTTTATTTTTTATCTTTTTTTTTGCGTTTCAACGTAAACATTATTTCAATTTATTTATTTATAATTTAGCGATAGAATTTAATCAAATTACTCAAGATTCCATCTAAAAGTACTCGAAGGTTCAAGTTGAAATATTCTAATAACACTTTTGTTTTAATTGATGTTAAGATTGTTACTTTAGGTAGTTTTGAGTTTCTGTGTCAGTAAAATATTTTCATCAATTTAGTTATATCACATAGTCAATTTTTTTTTAATCTATATTTTAAAATTTAAAATTACAGTGTTATATTTAATCAATATTTCTTATTCTTTATAGATAATATAATTAATAGTGTGTGTTTGGAATTTTTGTTAGATCGTATTGCTAGCTCTTGATTTTATTTTTTGTTGAATAATACATATGACCTGCCAAAGGGATCATACCCAACTAGATAGGAAGTGATAATGTTGGAATCTTCAGTTTATTGATATAAGTTTTTGAGTTAATATTTGAGAATATGATGTCATATAGTTTAATGGATAGAATTATATTTCATATTAATTTGCTATATATTGGAACTAATAAAAGGAACTGTAGGGAAAAAAATTTTGAGTATAAAAAATAAATTGACACTAAATATAACTTCGAACTTATTCCATCAATAAATAGTTCGGAGTACATATGATTTTTTTACAGTGAGTATTGCTGGTTGCGAATTAATTCGAAAATATAAGAAATAAAAAGAGTGGTAAAAAAAATTGTGAGGGAGAGAGATGATTCACGAACCAATTTAAGATTTGTTGCAATAGTTAAACAACAACAACAACAATAATAATAATAACAATAATATAATAATACTAATAAAAAAAATAAAAAATAAAAATATATAATAATAATAATATATCGGATCTAAAATAAATAAATAAATGAAATATTCTAAATGTGCTAGAAAGGCTTTAGACGCACTTTAAACATAAGCCCATGCGTTCATTCCCGAGCTTTGGATTGATATGCTTAACTAATAAAATGATCATGCGCGCATTCATGCGACTTGACACATTTAAATTTAAAATAATTATATTTTAACTATGTGTACATTCCGTACCTTGGTTTAATATTCAACTTCATAAAAATACCTTGTGTACGTACCATATCTAGGCCAAATAATTGATAAAAATAAATAATTAAGTGGTAATAGGCAAACATAATCGATAAAATACAAGAATAGTGAAGAATTGATTTAAGCCGTACATAAGTCAATAAAAGTGTAATGACCTGGCCGGTCGTTTTGAGAGTATTAACAACGATCCCTTATTTATTGATCCTTCTATTTCATTTAGTAGTTATTTGACTTGACGGGGTGCTTGGTGTTGTCTTCGGGAGAGTCTCAAAGTGGAATGAGACACATAATCCCTAAGTTTGAAGTTTGAGTTGTAAGAGTTGCCCGTAGTATGACTTGTGCGAAGACAACTCCGAAATGGAGTTTCGTTGGTTCCAATAGCTCCGAATGGTGATTTCGGTCTTAGGAGCACATCCGGATGTTGATTTGGAGGTCTGTAGGTCATTTCGGCGTTAATTGGCGAAAGTTAAAAATTAGAAGGTTTTTAGGAAGTTTGACTGTGGGGGGGGGGGGGGGGGGGGGGTGGACTTTTTGATATAGATGTTGGATTCCGATTCCGGAGGTTGAAGTAGGTCCATAATATCAAATGTGACTTTTATGAAAAATTTGAGGTCAATCAGACATGATTTGATAGGTTTCGATATCGAATATAGAAGTTGAAGTTCTAAAGTTCATTAGACTTGAATCGATGCACAATTCGTGTATTTACCATTGTTTGATGTGATTTGAAGGCTCGACTAAGTATGTATCATGTTTTAGGACTTTTTAGAGTTGAGGTCCCGGGGGGCCTCAGGGTGGTTTGGGATGGTTCTCGGATTGAGTTTGAATCTCAAAGAATGCTGAAGTGCATAAGTTCTGGTGAAATCGCACCTGCGAAAATATGGATGCAGGTGCGAGCTCGCAGAAGCGAGAGGGCGAGCACAGAAGCAGGCCTGAAGAGGGTGGCCAGTGGTCGCAGGTGTGACGAGGAGGTCATAGAAGCAGAGTCGCTCCTGCGGAAGGATAATCGTAGAAGCGAAGTGTGAGGGAACTGAAGTGGTCAGGTTTTCTGCAGAAGCAGACGAGTGGGCGTAGAAGCGCTTCCGCAGATGCGTATTTTGGTGCGCAGGTGCGAAGGCTGGGAGCTTAGTGAGATCTGCAGATGCGGAACTTTCACCACAGATGCGGTACCGCAAAAGCGGAATTTCTGTCCGCAAAAGCGGAAAGTGTTGGGTAGAAGGTTTAAAATCGTGAGTTTGCCATTTTCTTCATATTTTGAGATTCAGATCTCGAATTTAGGTGAGAATTTGAGGGAATTTCAAAGGAAGCATTTGGGTAATGATTCATGACTCGTTTTTGATTAGTTCCCGATAATCTATCATTAATTTCTTCATTTAATTAAGGATTTGGGTTGAGAAATTGGAGGGAAGGGGGGAGGGGAGGTGTAAAGTTATTAGACCGAATTTTGGAGTTTTGATCAAGGTTTTGGTGTCAGATTTGTGTTATTTTGGTATAGGTGGATTCATGGTTGAACCGGTGTTTGGATTTTGTGACTTTTACCCGGTTTCGAGACGTGGGTCTGAGTCGACTTTTTTGGGGTAATTTTCTAATTTCTTGTTAAAGTCACGATTTCATTATTTAGATTAGTTTCTTATAATTATAATTATAGTATATAATTTCTTTTGGCTAGATTTGGTTCGTTCGGAGTCGGAAAATCGAGGGAAAGGCATTTTATTGATTGATTGAGCGAGGTTTGAGGTAAGTGACTTGTCTAACCTTGTGTAAGGGAAATCTCCTTAGGATTTGATATTGTTGTAAAAACTTGTGATATGTAAGTGCCGTGTATGCGAGGTGACGAGTGCGTACACAGGCTAAATATTAGAAATTTCGATTTTGCTAAGTAGTTCCTTCTTATGCCTTAATTGAGTCATTCTAGTACGTGTAGTCATCATGTTTAGCCTAGTTTCACATATCTACGTGTATCATCTATAAATTGAAATTTGTACAACATTCTTAGTTGAATTACCTGTTTTCCCTAATTTCTGTGTTCGTTCTTTAACTGTAGTATTCCTTGCTCATAATATCATTGTTTCACTTTTTACGTGTTGACTTTCGTGATTCTTGTTGTGATGACTGTTTGGTTGTGGCACGAGGTTTCTTCCGTGCGGAGTGTATTGGCACGAGTTTTCTTCCGTGCAAAGTGTTATTAGCACGAGGTTTCTTCCGTTCGAAGTTATTGGCTCGAGGTTTCTGCTGTGCGGAGTTTTATTGTGGCACGAGGTTTATACCGTGCTGCTACTATTTTTCTTCTATTTGCTGTTGTTGTTCTTTAACTTGTAAGACATTCGTTTTCCTTAAGTGTTGTAATTGTCTTCTTGTTTCCTGTGCTGTTTCTTTTCCGTACATTCTTACTGTTTCATTAACCTACCATTCTTTTTTATTTTTTATTTTTTATCATCTCACCTTCTACCTTATTCTTTATATTACAGTAGGGCCCTGACCTGACCTCATCACTACTCTACCGAGATTAGGCTTGGCATTACTGGGTACCGCTGTAGTGTACTCATACTAAGCTTCTGTACATATTTTTGTTCAGACCCAGGTACAACTTATCTGCCTCGATAGTAGAGCATGAGCTTCTGCTTGGAGAGTTCAAGGTATATCTGTCAGCGTCTGCAGACCTTAAAGTCCCCCTACATCCTTATTATGTTGTCTTCTCTTAGACTCTGATGTATAAAGATTTTTAGTACTTCCTTACAGCTTGTGGCTTGTAACTAATGGGTTTTGGGAATTACTTATACTCTAAGTTTTAGATTTTACTTGTACATGGCAAGCGACAGATTTCTGTTATATATATATCTGTTGATGTTGAGGTTTAGTCATTGTTTCAGTTAATATTTCAGTTATTCCGCGCATTTGTTAGGCTTACCTAGTCTTAGAGACTAGGTTCTATCACGACACCTTACAGAGGGAGATTTGGGCCGTGAGAAAAAGCGATAATGCTAGAACCACGAGACTTGAGGGGTGCCTTACACCTTCCTCTCGGTCAACAAAACTCTTTATTCAGCCTTTGTTTTTGTACACCATAAATAACGAGTCAAATCTTCCATTTGATGAGGAATTCAAATAAAAGGTGACTTCGATGTCACAACCCCGAATTCCCACCCTCAGGACCGTGATGACGCCTAACATTTCACTTGCTAGGCAAGCCAACATTAGAATAGTTTTAAACCATTTTTCAACAGATCAAATTAATTGATGCCAATTAAATTGAATTAACTGTAATGGAATTAAAATAAAGTTCCAAAAGTCATAACAACCGATATATCTAAATACATCCCAAAACTGGTGTCACAAGTGCACGAGCTACTAGTATAATACAGATAGAGGCCTGAATGAAAGTAAAGTTGTCTGAAAGAAAATACACAGCTAAGCTAAAGTAGAAGGAGACTTCAGGGCTGCAAACACCGAGAAACTGTACCTCAAGTCTCCGTCCATTAGTCAACCCGAGCAGTCTACTGTCTGCCGTCGAGACCAATTCCAAAATCTATACAAGAAGTGCAAAGTGTAGTATGAGTACAATCGACCCCATGTACTCTATATATGCCGAGCCTAACCTCGACGCAGTAGTGATGAGGCTAAGGCGGGTCACTTACAATAACCTGTACGAAGTATACGGAAAATAAATATGGAAGTTAACTCATGAAAACTAACTCATTCCTCAAAGAAAACCAGAAAATACCAGAAATACCAATCCTTAGAGTCTACTACGAAAGTACCGAAGCAAACACCATACAATAAAGAATAGAAAATACATAAACTCTTGTGGCGCGCAACCTGATCCCACCGTACAACACGATCCTCCCTTATTCCACCATATGTATATATATACCCGATCCCACAATATAATCAGAGTCAATATCATAATTCTCCCTTATTTCACCATATCAATCCTCCCTTATTTAACCTGTTGTGGCGCGCAATCCGATCCCACTGTATCAATATAAACCCCCCCTTATTCCACCTATTGCGGCGTGAAACTCGATCCATAAATAATAATAAGTGCAATCAATTTAATAACTCAAATCACAAGAATCTCTACAGTTAACAAATATGAAAGGTACAGATCAAGAAGGAATCTCGTACCAAATCATGAAAGGCTACGATTCATACTGAGCAATAAGTCAAGTCAAATATATGACACTTAAAGGGTACAAGTAAGACAAGTATCAATTAATCATGGGAGTATGAGAGGAATTAACATTTATAATGCGAGAATAAAAAAATGACAAGTAGCAAGTTAAGGCATAAGAAGAAATTAAGGCATGTAACGATCAAGACATGGAAACAAGTAATTAACGGTGTAAAGACACTCATCACCTCGCATATACGCCGCTACTCATGAAAATTCACATAGCACATAGCTCAATGGTTCCGATTCTTTCAAATCAAGGTTAGACCTAACACTTACCTCACTCCGCAATCAGCTCAAAGTTCAACCATGACCTTGCCTTTTGAACAAGCCTCCAACAAAACAAATCTAGCAATTTATGGACCAAACGATTCAAAATAAGCTTTAGAAACTACTCACGAATGAAAGAGGTTCAATTTAGGTCATTATTGAAAAAGTCAACAAAAGTCAACCCCGGGCCCCATTGGTCAAAACCCGAGGTTCAGACCAAATCTCGATCACCCATTCACCCCCGAGTTCAGTTATGAAATTCAGTTGAAAATTCGACCTTAATTCGAGGTCTAAATCCCAATTTTACAAAAATTACTAATTCGACCCAAATCTCTAATTTCTACCATGAAATCCTAGATTTGATGTTGAAATCTTATGAAATGAAATGAGTAATACAAAGAAAGTAGATTAGAGTCACTTACCGATGTATTGAGGAAGAAAATCTCTTGGAAAAATTGCCTCTATGGTGTTTAGGGTTGAGAGTTTGAAAGAAATGTGCAAATTCCCGTTTTCTCCTCTTTTACCCAGCAGCAGTTATCGCCATTGCGACACATAGTTCACAATTGCGATGATCGCAATTGCGATAATTTCTTCGCAAATACGAAAAACCTCTAAGAATGTTGACATCGCTAATGCGATAAATTTGGTCGGAAATGCGAGCCAAGGCTGCTGTAAATGCGAACAATCGACACGCAAATGCGAGTCTACCTTTGTCTGCCATTAGTTGCAAGTGCGACACCAAGTTCGCAAATGTGAACCTGCACCCTTCGCATTTGCGGACTTCACTTCACAAAAGCAAACCTGACCCATCCCCCACCATTTTTGCATATGTGAGCCTGACCTCGCATTTGCAAGGCTCGCATTTGCGATCAGGTCCTCGCAAATGAGAGATCTGCAGATCTGATGCACCAACACTCTTTTAAGTTCAAAAATACTCCGTAGCCTATCCGAAACTCACCGAGCCTCTCGGGCTCCAAACCAAACATGCACACAAGTGTAATAACTTCATACTAACTCGCTCCCACGATCAAAACACCAAAATAACACTTAGAACTATGAATCGAACATCAAAACAAATGAAATTTTCAATGAAACTTAAGAACGTGCAATTTCTCAACCTGACGTCCAAATCACATCAAATCGACTCCATT
Source organism: Nicotiana knightiana (assembly GCA_005239525.1). NCBI lineage: Eukaryota > Viridiplantae > Streptophyta > Magnoliopsida > Solanales > Solanaceae > Nicotiana > Nicotiana knightiana. The sequence goes on from ML381830.1 coordinate 74,285, forward strand.
TTGCACCAAATTTTGCAGACAAGTCATGAATATTGTAATGAACTTGTACCATGTTTCGGAACCAAAATACCAGACTGATAGAAACAAAGTCAAACTACGGTCAAAATTGGAATTTCTTTAAACCTTTAAATTTCTAGTTTTCAACAAATTATGATAAATCATGTTAGGGATCCGAATTCGATTTCGGGCATACGTCTGACTCCCAAATTACGATACAGATCCACTGTGACTGTAAAAACACTGATCCAGTCCAGTTGCTCAAAACGTTGACCGAAGTCAACTCAAATGAGTTTCAAGGAATAATTTCACATTTTATCAAATTTTCACAAAAAAACCTTTCAGAAAAATACACGATCTGCGCATGAAAATCGAGGAAGGCTAAATGGAGATAATCGAGGTTTCGTAACATAGAAATAAGGGTTACAACTAAAAATGACCTGTCGGGCCATCACATTCTCCACCTCTAAGACAACCGTTCGTCCTCGAACGAATATAGAAAATTACATGGACTGGTGAAAAGGTGTGGATATATACTTCGCATGTCCGTCTCGGATTCCCAAGTGGGTTTTCCTCGATCGGCTGACCTCTCCACTGCACTGGAACTGAAGGATAACTCTTAGACCTCAACTGTAGGACCTGCCAGGCTAGAAGCCACTGGCTCTTGCTCATAAGTCAAATCCATGTCCAATTGGATTGAGCTAAAATCTAACACATGAGACGGATCACTGTGATACTTTTGGAGCAAGGACACATGGAACACCAGATGGACTGTTGATAAACTAGGTGGCAATGCGAGCTTTTAAACCACCTCACCCACTCTCTCAAGAATCTCAATGGGTCCGATATACCTAGGTCCCCTTATTTTCAAACCTCATCACACCCTTCATGGGTGAAACCCACAACAATACCCTCTCTCCAACCATGAATGCAACATCACGAACTCTATGGCCGGCATAACTCTTCTGCCTAGACTGAGCGGTACGAAGTCGATCCTAAATAATCTTGACCTTATCCAAGGCATCCTGTACCAAATTAGTACCCAACAATCGAGCCTCCCCTGGCTCGAACCATCCAACTGGTGAACAACACCGCCTCCCGTGAAATGCCTCATAGGGAGCAATCTGAATGCTTGACTAGTAACTGTTGTTGTAGGAAAACTCTGTAAGCGGCAAGAACTAATCCCCAGAACCCTCAAAATCCATAAAGTAAGCGCGAAGCATATCCTCCAATATATGAATAATTCACTCAGACTGTCCGTCCATATGGGGGTAAAATGTTATGATCAACTCAACCTGCATGCCCAACTCACAGTGTACGGCCCTCCAGAAGTGTGAGGTGAAATGCATAGGAAATGATAGACACAGGCACACAGTGAAGGCGAATGATCTCGCAGATGTAGATATTAGCTGACCGCTCTGAATAATAGGTAACTGCCACTGGAATGAAATATGTTGACTTGTTCAACCTGTCCACAATAACCCACAGTGCGTCGAACTTCTTCTGAGTCCGTGGGAGTCCAACAACAAAATCCATGGTAATACGCTCCCACTTCTAATCAGGAATCTCTAAATTATGAAGCAAAACACCCAGGTCTCTGATGCTCGTACTTTACTTGTTGAAAATTTAGACATATGCAACTATATCCTTAGTCATCCTCTTTCACCAGTAATGCTGCCGCAAGTCCTGATATATCTTGGCGGCACCCGGATGAATAGAATACCCGAAACTGTGGGCCTCCTCAAGAATCAACTCATGAAGTCCAACCAAATTGGGCACAAAAATACGACTCTGCATCTTAAAACCCCATCATCCCCAAGAGTAACCTACTTGTCACTACTGTTCCGCATAGCGTCCTTAAAGAAAGTAAATGGGGATCATCATACCGACGCTCTCTGATGCGCTCATACAAGGAAGACCGAGTGACTGTGCAAGCTAAAACACAACTGGGCTCTAAAATATCTAACCTCACGAACTGATTGGACAACGCCTGAATATCTGCTGCAAGAGGTCTCTCATCAACTGGAATATATGCTAGGCTGCCCATAATTGCAGCCTTTATACTCAAGGCATCGGCCACCATATTAGCCTTCCCGGAATGATACAAAATGGTGATATCATAGTCTTTCAACAACTCCAACCACCTCCTGCCTCAAGTTGATATCCTTTTGTTTGAACAAATACTACAGACTCCGATGATCCGTGAATACCTCACACGACATGCCGTAAAGATAATGCCTCCAAATCTTCAGCGCATGAACAATGGTTGCCAACTCTAAGACATGAACATGGTAATTCTTCTCGTGAAAGTTCAACTCCCGCAATGCGTATATAATCACCCTGCCATCCTGCATCAATATTGTACCTAGTCCAACATGAGACACATCATAATACACTATGTAGGATCCTGAACCTATGGGAAACATCAACACTAGCACCGTAGTGAAGCAGTCTTGATCTTCTGGAAGCTCAACTCACACTCGTCTGACCATCTTAATAGGGCACCCTTCTAGGTCAATATAGTCAATGGGGATGCTATGAATGAAACCCCTCCACGAACCGGCGATAATAACCCGCCAAACCCAGGAAACTACGAATCTCTATAGCTAAAGTAGATCTAGGCCAGTTTTGAACATCCTCAATCTTCTTAGGATCCACCTTTATGCCCTTTTTCGATACAACATGTACCAAAAAGGCGACTGAGTCTAACCAAAACTCACACTTTGAAAACTTGGAATATAATTGGCTATCTCTCAGAGTTTGAAGTACATCCGAATATGCCGCTCATGCGCCTCTCGACTGCGGGAGTAGATCAAGATATCATCAATGGATATAATCACAAAAGAATCCAAGTAGGGCTTGAATACCCGGTTCATCAAATCCATAAATGTTGTTGGGGCATTTGTCAGCCCAAATGACATCACTAGGAACTCATAATGCCCATACCGAGTCTGAAAAGCTATCTTAGGGACATCAAATGCCCTAATCTTCAATTGATGGTAGCCACACCTTAAATCAATCTTCGAAAACACCTTAGCACCCTGAAGCAGATCAAATAAGTCATCAATCCTCGGCAACGGATACTTGTTCTTGATAGTGACCTTGTTCAATTGCTGATTGTCTGTACATAATCTCATCAACTCATCCTTCTTCTTCACAAACAACACCGGCGCACCCCAGGGCGAGACACTAGGTCTAATGAAGCCCTTATCCAGCAAATCTTGTACATACTCCTTAAACTCTAGCATGGCCATATGGTATGGTGGAATAGAAATGGTCTGAGTGCACGGAGCCAAATCAATACAGGATTCAATATCCATGTCAGGTGGAATCTCGCCAGGTCTGCAAGAAACACCTCTAGAAACTCACGAACAACTAGCACTGAATCCATGGAAGGAACCTCCGCAATAGAATCACAGACATAGGCCAAATAATCAAGACATCCCTTCTCGACCATCTGTCGAGCCTTCACATAAGAAATAACTCTACTAGTAGAGTGGCCAAGAGTCCCTCTCCACTCTAATTGAGGCAACCCTGGCATGGCTAAGGTCACCATCTTGGCATGACAGTCCAATATAGCAGTATAAGGTGACAACCAATCCATACCCAAGATGACATCAAAATCTACCATATCAAGAAGGAGGATATCTACGCTAGTCTCAAGACTCCCAATAGTAATCACACACGAGCAATAAACGCGATCTACAATAATAGAATCTCCCACAAGCGTGGACACATACATAGGAGTACTCAAAGAATCACGAGGCACAACCAGACATGAAGCAAAGTAGGATGACATGTAGGAATAAGTAGATCCCGAATCAAATAGAACTGAAGCATCTCTATGGCAAACTGGAATAATACCTATGATAACAACATAAGATGACTCGGCCTCAGGACTAGTTGGGAAAATATAGCATCGAGGATGGGCCCCACCACTCTGAACTACATCTCTGAGACGACCCCTCTAGCTGGCTGGCCTCCACCTCTAGTGGCCTGACCTCAACCTCTAACAGCGTGACCCCACCTCTGGCTGCCTGACCCCTACCTCTAGCTAACTGAGCAGGCGATGGAGCAACATGTGCCGTAACAATGGCACGAGAACTCTGCTGTGGCATGTTGCCTAATAATCTCGGACAAGACCTCTTGAGCCCAATACCACCATACTAAAAACACTTATTCTTCTGATGTGGCTGCTGAAGTTGAAGCTAACCCGAACGGGCCGGATAACCACATTGATAGCTCTGAATCAGAGGTGCATTGATAGGAGCTGATGATGCAGTGTAGGCTGGCTGCCTAGAGTAAGGTACATAAGGACCACGACTCTCCGAAGCACCGTGAGATGCCTGAAGCGCTGAATTAAAATGATCTGGGAGGATGGCCCCTACCATAAGTACCCCTTCTTCCAGATAAGGCGCCGCTGATTCTACCAGAATAATGAGGCTTCCTATATGACACTGACCCTCTCTCCTGAGTATGAACCAACTCGATCTGTCTAGAAATATCTACGGCTGTCTGGAAAGAAATATCACTTCCTTTCTCCTTGGCCATCTGGGTGACAGTGATACCACCCTACTAAAGTCACTCAAACTACCTGCGGTACTCCTCTCTCAGGGTGACATGGATGAACTTCTCTAGAAATAGCTGTGTGAACTAGTCCCAGGTAAGTGCAGGCAACCTAGCTAGTCTAGTCAACATATAATCTCTTTACCATCTTCGGGAAAAACCAGTCATCTGAAATTCTACAAGATCGACTCCATTAGTCTCAATTATACCCATGTTGCGTAAGACCTCGTGGCAACGGTCTAGAATATCCTATGGGTCCTTAGAGGATGCACCACTGGAATGAACAGGAAAGAGCTTGGTGAACTTATCCAAACTCAACATAGCCTCAGAAGACAAAGCGGGCCTATCACCGTCTTGTGCCGCAATAACCGACTGAACTACCCCAACTAGCGGGGCTACTGGAGTTTGAAATTGGGAGCTTCCTGCTCCGGGGTGTGAGTATAGGGAATCTTTGCTCCTCTTCCAGCCCGAGAGATGGTTGGTGCCACCGAAAAGGTAGCGATTTGGGCCTCACTTTCCATAAGGCCCACCAAACGGACGAGAGTGTCTTGAAGCACTAGAGTGGCTATGAACCACTCCGGGACTTGAGCTTATTCGAAAAGAACAGTCTGAGCTGGAACCTCCTCCTCAAAATCCACCTAAGGATCCACTACGGGTGCTACTGCTCGAGCTCTAGACAGAGCTCTACCTCAGCCTCTAGCGCGACCTCGACCTCGACCTCGACCTCTGCCCCTAGTCGTAGCTGCCATAGGGGGCTCTAGCGATAAATGTAGTGCGTTTTCTAGCCATCTATGAGAGAACAAGAATAGAAGGGTTCAATCATCAATGATAGAATAACATGGCACAATAGAGTAAGAAAGAAGTGACATTTTTCCTAAACTCCATAGTGTCTGGAAGATAAGTACAAACGTCTCCATAACGATCCTCCTGACTCTACTAAGCCTGCTCGTGACCCGTGAGACCTAGGAAACCTAGTGCTCTGATACCAACTTGTCACGACCCGAAACTCCCACCCTCAAGACTTTGATGGCACCTAACATTTCACTTGCTAAGCAAGCCAATGTTAGAATAGTTTTAAACTTTTTTTCAACAGATCAAATTAACTGATGCTAATTAAACTGAAGTAAATGTAATAGAACTAAAATAAAGTGTGAAAAGTCATAACAATTGATATATCTAAATACAACCCAGAACTGGTGTCACAAGTGCACGAGCAACTAGAATAATACAGATAAAGGTCTGAATGAAAGTAAATCTATCTGAAAGATAATACACAACTAAGCTAAAAATAGAAGGGGACTTCAGGGTTGCGAATGCCGAGTAGCTATACCTCAAGTCTATGTCTAATAGTCAACCCGAGAAATCTATTGACCGTTGCTGGGACCGACTCCACAATTTGTACAAGAAGTTCAGAGTGTAGTATGTGTACAACCGACCCCATGTACTCCGTAGGTACCGAGCCTAACCTCTACGAACTAGTGACGAGGCTACGGTGGGTCACTTACAATAACCTATACGAAGTATAAAATAATGACAGGAAAGGAAAATACAGGAAGGAAATATGACAGTTAACTCATGAAAATAACTCAATCCTCAACCAGAAAATACAAGAAATACCAATCCATAGAGCCTCGTAAGTAAGTACGGAAGCCAACACAATACAATAAAGAACAGAAAACACATAAACTGTTGCAGCGTGCAACCTGATCCCACCGTATAACATGATCCTCCCTTATTCCACCATGTAAAGATCAATAATAATAAGTAAATATATATATGTTGTGGCGCACAACCCGATACCACAATATAATCAGAGTCAATATCATAATTCTCCCTTATTTCACCATACCAATCCTCCCTTATTTCACCTGTTGTGACGCGCAACCCAATCCTACCGTATCAATATAAATCTCTCTTTTGTTCTAGCTATTGCAGCATGCAAGCCGATCCATAAATAAATAATAAGTGCAATCAATTTAACAACTCCAACCACAAGAATCTCTACAGTTAACGAAATATGAAAGGTACAAATCAAGAAGGAATCTCGTACCAAATTATGAAAGGCTTCGATTAATACTGAGCAACAAGGCAAGTCAAATATATGACAGTTAAAGGGTACAAGTAAGACAAGTGTCAATTAATCATGGGATCATGAAAGGAATTAACATTTATAATGCAAGAACAACAAAATGATAAGTAACAAGTTAAGGCACAGGAAGAAATTAAGGCACGTAACAATCAAGACACTGAATGCTATAATTAATGAAATACAGTTAGACTTGGAAACAAGTAATTGATGGCGTATAGACACTCGTCACCTTGCATATATTCCGCTACTCATGAAAATTCACATAGCACATAGCTCAATGTTTCCTATTTCCCTAAATCAAGGTTAGACCCAACACTTACCTCACTCCGCAATCACCTCAAGGCTCAACCACGACCTTGCCTTTTGAACAAGCCTCCAAACCAACCAAATCTAGCAATTTATAGACCAAACAATTCAAAATAAGCTTTAGAAACTATTCACGAATGAAAGAGGTTCAATTTAGGTCATTATTGAAAACGTCAACCCCGTGCCCCTTAGTCAAAACCCAAGGTTCAGACCAAATCCCGATCACCCATTGACCCCGAGCCTGGTTATGAAATTCAGTTGAAAATCCAACCTTAATTCGAGGTCCAAATCCCAAATTTTCAAATATCATTAATTCAACCCAAATCCCTAATTTCTACGATGAAAATCCTCGATTAGATGTATAAATATTTTGAAATGTGATGGGTAATTGAAAGAATGTAGATTAGAGTCACTTACCAATGAATTAAGGAAGAAAAGCTCTTAGAAAAATTTCCTCTATGGTGTTTAGGGTTGAGAGTCTACAAAGGGTTGAGAGTTTGCAAGAAATGAACAAATTCCCATTTTTCTCCTCTTTTACCCAGCTGTAGTTATCGCAATTGCGACACATAGTTCGCAATTGTGATGATTGCAATTTTGATCAATCCTTTGAAAATGCGAAAAACCACTGAGACTGTTGATATCACAAATGCGACAAATTTGGTTGCAAATTCAAACCAAGGCTGCCGTAAATGCGAACAATTGACTCGTCTACCTTCGTCTGCCATTAGTCGCAAATGACAAGTAGCAGGTTAAGGTATAGGAAGAAATTAAGGCATGTAACAATCTAGACATGGAATGCTATAATTAATGAAATACAGGTAGACACGAAAACAAGTAATTGACGGCGTATAGACATTCGTCACCTCTTATATATGCCGTTACTCATGAAAATTCACATAGCACATAGCTAAATGGTTCCTATTCCCTCCAATCAAGGTTATACCTAACACTTACCTCACTCCAAAATCAACTCAAGGTTTAACCATGACCTTTCCTTTAGAGCAAGCCTCCAAATCACCCAAATCTAGCAATTTATTAATCAAATGATCCAAAATAAGCTTTCTAAACTACTCACGAGTGAAAGAGGTTCAATTTAGGTCATTATTGAAAAAGTCAACAAAATTCAACCCCAAGCTCGCTTGGTAAAACCCAAGGTTCATACCAAAACCCGATCACCCAGTCACCCCCAAGACCGGTTATTCAATTCAATTTGAAATTTGTCCGCAACCCGAGGTCTAAATTCCAATTTTTCAAAAATCCTAATTTTACCCAAATTCCTAATTTCTACCATGAATATCCTAGATTTGATGGTGAAATCTTATGAAATGTAATGGGTAATTGAAAGAAAGTAGATTGGAGTCACTTACCAATGAATTGAGGAAGAAAAGCTCTTGGGAAGATTGCCTCTATGGTGTTTAGAATTGAGAAAGAAATGACCAAATTCACGTTCCCCCCTCTTTTAGCCAGCCGTAGTTATCATAATTGCACAAATGCGAAAAACCATTGAGCTTGTTGACATCCTAAATGTGACAAATTTTGTTGCAGATGCGAACTAAGGCAGCCGTAAATGCGATTAATCGACTCGAAAATACGACAAAAAGTTCGCAAATGCGAACCTGCCCCCTTCGCATCTTCGGACTTCACATTGCAAAAGCAAACCTGACCCAACCCCTACCATCTTTGCATATGCAAGCCTGCCTCATATTGGTGATCAGGTCCTTGCAGATGCGATATCTGTAGACCTGATGTACCATCACTTCTTCAAGTTCAAAAATCACTCTGTAGCCTATCCGATACTCACTCGAGCCCCCAGGCTCCAAAATAAACATGCATACAAGTGTAATAACTTTATACAAACTCGTTCATGCTATCAATACCAAAATAACACTTAGAACTATGAATCACACACCGAAACAAATAAAATTTTCATTGAAACTTAAGAACATGCAGTTTCTCAACCGGACAACCGAATCACGTCCAATGAACTCCGTTTTGCACCAAAATTTGCAGACAAGTCATGAATACTGTAATGAACTAACTCCAAGTTTCGGAACCAAATTCCGAACCCAGTAGCGATAAAGTCAAACTATGGTCAAACTTAAAATTTCTTTAAACCTTTAAACTTCTAGTTTTACAAATTATGATAAATCAAGGTAGGGACTTCTAAATCGATTCGAGCATACGCCCAAGTCCCAAATCACGATACGGACCTACCGAGACTGTCAAAGCACTGATCCGAGCACGTTTGCTCAAAACATTGACCGAAGTCACTCAAATGAGTTTCAAGGCATGAATTCACATTTTCGTCAATTTTTCACATAAAAACCTTTTGAAAAAAGACACGAACTGTACAGGTAAATTGAGGAAGGATAAATGGATCTAATTGAGATTTCTAAATAGAGAAATTAGGGCTAAAACTGAAGATGACCTATTGAGTCATCAAATTGGAACACCAAAACTCAATTCCAAGTGGCGACTCCAATTAATAAATAATCCATTTTTCAAAGCGTCACTTTAATTGGAAAACTCTTCTAACTAAATCTCATAATAGGGTTGTTTGTGAAATAAAGGTGACAACTATGACAACTGTGCTAGCGACAATTAGTAAGAATTCAAGCTCTTTACGTTGCTTCTTGTCTGTCTTTTATCATATTTTGGATATTATTGTGTTTGGGAGACTAATGTGCTACTTGTCGCTTATTTACGACTTTAATATTTATTTGAACTGTGATATAATTTATATCCTCTCTCGCAACCCTATGAGTCTTATGATAAGTAGTTATGTTGTGTTTTCCTACCTACATCACAAACTTTTTGTCTTGAGATAATGTCAGTTAGCCTACCAGCTTTTGGTGAAGGATTTAGTCACACATGTTTTTAGCGGGAGAACCGTTAGCTAGCTAGTGTTGTTCTACTACTGGTAACGCTTGATACTCCTCGCTCGGGTTGTCTGTCGGGGTTAGACAAATATAGATATCATCTCCTTTAAGATTTCAAAACTTAGAAGAATAAGCCACAAGGAACAGATATCCCAAGTAGGCTACGCTTATTTGCATCTTGTGCATTGGACTTAGCGGGACTCGGCACAGGGATCGGGCTTGTCTAGGACAAGTACTAATTTTTCAGACCAACATATTCATTTTTCTGTTCTATATGTAACATTATTTGATAGGCTTTGCTAAAATATTGACCGGCCTTAGGGTAGATTAATTGTACAACGAAGAGAGAAAGAGAGAATTTCCTCTGAGTTTTCATAAAATACTCATTTTTTAAAAAACATTCTAAAGTGCTCTTGTGGGTAAAATCATAATTCTTAAAGTGTTTTTTTATAAATTTTAACCGAACTATGCGGGTTTGATTCTTGCCACTGGTGAGATACGTAACCAACCTTCATCGGGTTCAGGCTATTTAAAAAATAAATTCATTAAAAAAAAGGTGTCTATGAATTATTTTTTAAATAATAATAATTATAATAATATAGTATTTGTTCAGTTTTATCTCTCTTCACCGTTTTTCCCCTTGCGTCCGGTCCTTTTTGCCGAAATAGCCTTCAAACCTTCCTTAGAAGTGTGAAATTTTCGTTTTAACAAAAAGGCCAATTTTTTCATTTTTGTATGTTCACTTGCTTTTACAAAAAAAAATAGTCATTTTGAGTTCTTAATTTTGTTAGCTCGTGATTATTTTACTAATTAATACTTATTATTGAGTCCTATAGTTTGGCTTTTTTTATTCTTATAGAGTCAAAACCCGAGAAATTAAAATTTTTGGGTGTCAATAATATATTTGGTTAAAGACTAACCCCATGTCTTGGTAAACAGGTACACCAAGAGTGGGGGAAAAGGTAAGTCTGAAAAGAGGCCCAGATCAGAAGGGATACAGGATTTTCTGATTGTCGATCAGATACCACAGTTGTTGCGGGATTGCTGGAGAGACTTTACGGAGTATGAGAGTCAACAAATAAAGAAGTACCTGGGAAATTTGGTTCACATGATTACGATTAAGCCTAGGAGGAATGTCATTGAAGCTTTATTTCGTACTAGGCTCTAGAGAACAATGTATTCTATTTTTATTGACTCTGAAATGATTCCGACCTGGGAGGAAATTGTTGATTTCCAGGGGTGGGGCCGTAATCTCCGTCGTCAAAGGCATATAGGATCAAACAATGTGAATTAGGGTATGTTTCTAAAGCTCTTGAACATAAATTACTTTCGATATGAAGGTTTATGAGGAAAGTGTGTTAAGTTGGGGTTTCTATTTCACTTGTATGGTATAGAATGAAATTCCGAAAGGAATGTTGGAAGATTAAAATCAAAGGAAGATAAGGAAGAATAGAAGGTACAGAAAAGATTCACATTTATGGTTGCTTTTTTTGGGCGTGTAATTTTACCGGAAAAGGAAGAACACATTGATATCCGCTTGGCAGGCGTAGTTCAGGCTCTGAGCTTAGAAGGGGATGATTATACTTTGGTCCCTGTGATTCTTTCTTGCATTTTTCGTGCTTTAACTAGGTGTAGATTGGGTGCACGAAACTTTGATGGCTGCAACATTTTGTTACAGTATGTTTCTTGGATAATTTTTATCGTCATCCTACAATCACTAATTTTAGTAAGCTATGTCCCAATCATACTGATGATCACCAGAAAAAGATTGACGAATGTGACTTACCAGAAGGGATTGATGCATGCGAAGAACTACTTCTTACTCTGTCCGCCGAGCTAATCACTTGGAACTACCATTGGTTTTTCTCTAAAGAGGTCATTTGGGAGTCTGCATACCATCCTTATTTGTTACTTATAGTATTAGATGATGTTCAACCCTATGATCCACATCCGATAATGGGCCAACTGGCACGACTGCAGGAGGTCCCACCAACACGGGATATGAGCAAATTTTGTTATGATTTTGGTGAAGAGCAGCCTCATGACGAAGAAGAAAGTATGAAAATTTGGTATGCAAGTAAGGCCTCGGAATTGAATGAGATGGTAGAAGACCAAGATCGTAGAAAGGTGATCCTGAATATATTACATGGTTTCATGACCCTTTATCTTTTAGAGATAGTCCTGAGGGGTCCAACAGAAGGAGAAATGATCGAAGAACTATAGAAAGGCTTAAAGAGGAATTGGAGCATGCTCCGATGACCATAACCCAACAGCAAGCCGAAGTCGCTCAGGTTCGCTTGAATATTGAGAAAGATTATCAATCAGCCTTATGGTCATGGATAAAGATCTAAAGTATGCTAAAATTGAGGTGGTATAGTTAGAAGAAGAATTGGCAAACACGATTGGTTTACTCAGAGGAGTTGAGGCGGACAAAAATGTTGAAATACATAACCTGCAAGAAGACTTGGGTATCATTAATGAAGATTCACACCAGCCTAAATTGGAGTTTGATCAGCAGAAAGAGTAGTTTGAAAGAGAAAAAGGCGCATTTGATATGCTCAAAGGGTCAACTTCACGCACAATTGGAAGAAATAAAATGTAGTAGAGAATCAACATGCATATTTTTGAGGTAGAGCGGCTCCAGTGGATGATTGAGAGAGGTGTGATAAACCGTCGTATTGAAGAATACAAGGGACATGAGGTTCAGACTCAACACTACTCAGATGTAGTTGTAGAATTGTCATGGGTATATGGGGCAAGCCAGAGAGAAATTAATTCAATTGGAAGAGAAAGCAACATATATTCATGATGATCATCGTCATCTAAACAATGAGAAAGTTGGTCAACAGGCATGTGCGGTCGTTCCACAGTTGTTGGAAGTGTTTCAGAATTTGTACGAGACTTTGGGGGGAGAGTGGAGGCGAAGATCTCCTGGTGCAGACCATTGATGATATCCGTTCAGCAGGAAGACCATTGAAGATTAAAGTCTTAGTGCAGTCGATTATTTTTTGTTTCATTTTCATTTGTCACAATTTTAATTTTAGATTTGGAGTCTTTTATTCCTATTAGAGTTTGTCTTATTCCAGTATTTATGCCTTTGGAGTTAGTAGAGTCAATTTCTATATATTTTCCTTTTCTATCATTGTATTTAGAAATTTTTTTTGAAAATGAATGAAAAAGATTTTATTTTAAAAAAATCAATCAAAATTGTTATTATTTTCCCTCTGAACTACGTAATGATCTGATTCGTATTCGATATGATACGTAGGCTACCTCCAATGGGTTCGATCAAAATTCTTTTAAAACCACAAAAAAGTAAAAAAAATATGGAAAACGACTGAAAAAGGTAAAGAAAAGAATAAGAAGAGAGAGCATTTAAGTCAAGATAAAATAAATCAATAATCTAGGATGAAGCATGAAGCTTTCCAAGATCATTTTAGAAATAAAAATGGCATTAGGTGAATGACATACAATGTGCGATTAATATCTGTAATGCCTAACGCTAACACATTTGTTTTTTATGTAAAAATAAAGTTAAATAAAGGTGGTTGGTTTGTGGTTTAAACTGGAGACTCACCCTTATAGCAGGAGATCAAAAGGAAAGAGTAGAATGGAAAACAATAGTGAGAATGAGTCAGATAATGATGATGTTCGAGGACAATTGGTCAAACAAGATTCAAAATTGGTTGAAGAGGTAAGATTGCTGAAGAAACAATTGGTAGAGATGTACCAAGCCTGGTTGAACGGAAAGGCACCACCCCCACTACCGATAGGGCCTTTGGATAATCTTCATAGAGTGTCATCGCCCATCTCTATAGAAAGTAACCTATTATACCAACTAGGATTCAGTCTGAGCATTAACCTTCCTGCTATCCTCAGTACCTCCATTCCATGTCCTTCAACCACACCTCTTAGAATGACCTGCCTATTGTACCCATTGTCCATACTTTCAATATCCCTCAACCGACTCTTGCTAAAAATTCCAACAATGATCCACAACTCAATTCTCTTGATGCCCAACATCACTCTCCGGAATTGACTTTCAATGTTCCATATTCACACAAGAATGCTCTTGAGAACGTGTTCCCAAGTGAGATTGAAAAGCCCGACAAAAATATGGAACAAGAGGAGATGACCAGAAAAAGAAGAGCTTTGAACAAACCATGAGAAACATATAGGGCTTGAGAGGCCACAAGAGTGTTTTGTTCAATGATCTATGCATGTTCCCCCATATTCATTTGCCACCCTGCTTCAAGACCCCCAAGTTTGATAAGTATGATGGCACGATGATCATGTGGCCCATCTGACGAGGTATTGTAACCAATTGAGGGGAGCGAGAGCCAAACAAGAATTGCTCATGGTCTATTTTGGGGATAATTTGAAATTAATTGCTTCAGAGTGGTTCATAGATCATGACATGTCTCACTAGCATGTTTGGAACGACATGGATCAAGATTTTGTCCAACATTTTCAATACAATATTGATATAGTGTCTGACCGCTTCTCTCTTGTCAACATAAAGAAGAAACTGACAGAAAGCTTCAGAGAATATGTAATCAAATGGAGGGAGAAAGCTGCTAGGGTCAAACCACCAAGGAAAGAAACATATATGATTGTCTATTTTCTCTAATATCAAGATCCTAATGTGCAATTCCCTCGGAAAAAGAAGGAGGAAGGATGAATGATGGCATTTGGGTTCAAGGGAGTTCAAAGAGGAACAATTCCTTCTTATGTGCAATTCCATCAAAGACAATCTAATCCTCCTCAACATTACTATCCACCTCAGGGTCTCTGGTACTCAGTTCCCCCGCAACAATACACATTGCTTAATGCTCAGGTTTTTTCTAGGCCTCCCAATCACCAAAAATGGTGGGCAACGATTCCACAAGGCCCTTGTCAACTCCGATCAGATTTTCAGGTGCCATATCCTCGTCCCTGACAGGAGTATGTGAGAGAATATGAGACAAAGAAAGAGTTCACCCAATTGGAAATGGTATACATGCCTATTTCTAAAAATTATTGCAGTTGCGGTTGATTGAACCTATCATGCCGTGTTATGTGAATCCAAATTCAAAAGTTTTTGACTCAAATGCTAGGTGTGAGTATCACTCTAGCACCTAAGGTCATAGTACCAAAAATTGTTGGACTTTAAAAAAAGCCATTGAGGATTTGATTGAAGCAAAGACAATTGTAGTGATAAACAATGATGATACCCCTAATATCACAAATAATCCACTCCCAGCTCATAATAATACACTTTTCATTGGAATGATATGTGGTGGTCCGGCCTAATGCACAACTCCCATTGACAAGCACAAAAGTTACCTTAGAATTATAACAAGATTTTCATGACATATAGAGAAAAAGAGATAGTTGAAGAAATAGATGAAATGGATGGCTTGACCCTTCCTGGAAGGTGTTATTCAGTAGAGGAATTGAGAAAAGTTAAGCAAGCCAAGGAAAGCCCTTTGCAGTAAAGGATAATGTGCAAGACTACTAAATCATTGACCAACGAAGGAAAACTCCTTGCTCAGATATCTTTGTTATCTTTTCTTTTACGTTTGGAAGAGCATCGCCGTGTGTTGATCAAAACTCTGAATGGGGAATATGTCTCAGCAAAGACAATGGTGAATCATCTAGAAAAAATGGCTGAAAAATTCTTTGAAGTAAATAGAGTCACTTTAGCGATGGTGATTTGGCTGAGGAAGGGGCTGGTCACAATAAAGCTTTGCA
This sequence comes from Nicotiana knightiana, assembly GCA_005239525.1. NCBI lineage: Eukaryota > Viridiplantae > Streptophyta > Magnoliopsida > Solanales > Solanaceae > Nicotiana > Nicotiana knightiana. Next base: position 89,855 of record ML381830.1, read on the forward strand.
TCTTATAGTCAAATGTGAAGGGCACTACGTAAAACGAGTCATGATTGAAGAAGGATTAAGTGTAGATGTATGTCCTTTTTCTGCTCTGCAACAACTGAACATTAACATTAATTGAATTCTGACTAGTATTGTCAGCATCAGAGCTTTTGATGGTTCAAAAAAAGATACTATTTGGGAAATCGAACTCACCATGACAATTTACCCGGTTGATTTTAAAATTTTCTTTCGAGTGTCAGATATGGAAACTTCCTATAATTTCTTCTGGGAAGGTCGTGGATCCATATGGCCAAAGTTGTACCATCCACCCTACATTAAATAGTCAAATTCGACTATGAAAAGTAATAAATTGTTGTTCACGGGGAGGAAGATACATCTATCTATAGAGACCCATCCATTCCATGTATCGAGGCCAAGGAAGGGTGTGAATCCATCATATATCAGACCTATGAGGTGATTGAGCTTGACAAAGTGCAAGAAGGAAAACCCATTTGCATCCCCGTCTTTCCCCACATCTATGATGGTAGCTGCACTGCTATGAACCAATAAAAGTACTAGGATCCTCTCTACAGGGAATTGTGAACTATATTGCTCCATTTTCGAAGAAAGGTACATTTGACTTTTGTTTTAAGCCAACACCAACTGACATAGACAGAGCGAAGGCCCTCAAGAAGAATGGTTGGAATTTTTCCAAACCAATCCCTCACATTTCCTGCTCTTTTGTCAAGCCACAATTTGAACAAGTGTTAAATTGATTGGTCCAGATACCTTGCTCAACAAATGGGAAGCAACTCCTCTTCCCATCAGGAAAGAGTCTTGGTAGTTTGTTTTGTTGCTTTTTCGGTATTTGGATTAGTTTTAGGGTTATAATCCAGATGTTTTAGTTTAATTTCTTTTCTTTGATTTTAACCCTTCTATCCTTTCAAATTCAATAAAATGAAGCTCTAGTTTCATAATAGAATTTTGTCTTTTCTTTTGCCTAATTTTTGGTATTTTCATCTCTTTTTCCGTTTCGTTATTGCCGGCTTTAAGAACATGACATGAATGTGGAATTCACGCCCAGATCTTAAAAGATGATCTAATCTCAAAATAATTAACCAAGAAGTTGAGTATGATGAAGATGAAGCTTGTAAGGAAATAAAAAGGGAATTGGATCAATTTGAGAATATGCCTAAGTCTAATTTAAATGAAAATGAGGCAATTAATGTGGGAAGTCCTGAAGAAATCAGAGAAACAAAGATAAGCATTCATACTGAACAAAAGACTAGGGATGCCATAATTCAAGTTTTGTTCGAGTACATAAATGTATTTTCTTGGTCGTATGATGACATGTCGGGTTTGAGTGCTAATTTAGTGGTTCATAAGCATCCCACATATCCTAATTTTCCACCATCGCGGAAGAAATAAAGAAAGTTCAAGACATACATGAGTGATGAGATTAACGAAAAAATCACGAAGCAACTAAGTTCAAATGTGATCAGGGTCGTCTGATATACTACATGGTTAGCAAATGTTATACCGGTGCCAAAGAAGGATGGGAAAATCATACTTTGTGTTGACTATAGGAATTTAAACAAGCAAGTCCAAATGACAACTTTCCCTTACCCAACATTCATATCCTTGTTGACAATTGTGCTAAACATGAGATTCAATATTTTGTGGATTTTTATGCCGGGTATCACCAAATTTTGATTGATGAAGAAGACGCAGAAAAGACCATCTTCACCACCCCATAGGGAACTTAATATTATAGGGTCATGCCATTTGGTTTGAAGAATGCAGGGGGAACTTACATGAGGTCCATGACCACCATCTTCCATGATATGATGCACAAATAGATGGAAGCGTATGTTGATGATGTGATCATTAAGTCCAGAACAACCTGATCATGTGCAAGACTTGACAAAGTTCTTTGAATGGTTACGAAGGTACAATCTCAAACTCAATCCAGTCAAATGTGCATTTGGAGTTCCTTCTGGGAAGCTCTTGGCTTTTATAGTTAGTTGAAGAGTCATTGAGTTATATCCCCCTAAGATAAAAACCATTCGAGAGTTGTCCCCTTGAAGAACAGAACAAAAGTCATGAGTTTACTCGGGAGGTTGAACTACATTAGCAGGTTCATCCCGTAACCTACAAACACATGTGAGCCCATTATCATGTTGTTGAAAAGAAACTCCGCTATCAAATGGACATATGAGTGTGAAGAAGATTTTTGAAAAGATCAAGGAATATTTGTCAAATCCCCCATGTTTTGGTCCTGCCGGAATCGGTTAGGCCTTTGTTTTTATATATATCAGTAATTGATAGTTCTTTTGGTTGTGTTCTGGGTTAACATTATGCCACATGCAAAAATAAACAAGAAATCTATTATTTGATAAAAAAGTTCACCAATTATGATGCCAAATACACTCATTTGGAAAGGACATGTTGCGCCTTAACCTGGGTCGCCCAAAAAATTAGGCATTATCTTTTGGCCTATACAACTTACCTCATATCCTGAATGTATCCCCTGACGTACATCTTTCAAAAACCGATGCCAACTGGCAGGTTTTTAATGTGGAAAATCTTGCTCATAGAGTTCGATATTTTTTATGTCACTCGTACTGCCATGAAGACACAAGCTTTGGCTAATCATCTGGCAGAAAAACCGGTTGATGAGGAGTATGAATCTTTGAACACATATTTCCCAGATGAAGAGATTAATTTAGTTGAAGAAGTAGTCCAAGATGACAGTCAAATTTGGAAGCTATACCTTGATGGGGGTGTCAACATCAATGAAGTAGGATTGGGGCAATTCTCATATCACCTACTGGGAAAAATTACCCTGCCATGTGTGACGACCCGGTCGGTCATCTTAAGAATTAACGCCCCGATCCCCTATTAACTGTTTTTCCCAAGTCTATTTCTGCTTAATTGAATTGCGGGGACGTTCGGTTTTAAGTTTCGGAGAGTTTTGGGACACTTAGTCCCCAAATGAGAGCTTAAGTGTTGGAAAGTTGCTCGTAGTCAGAGCGGTGTGAAGACGGCCTCGGAATGGAAATCTGATGGTTCCGTTAGCTCCGTCAGGTGATTTCGGGGTTGGGAGCTTGTTCAGAATGTATTTTGGAAGTCCGTAGCTTATTTAGGCTTGAAATGCCGAAGTTTGAATTTTTGGAGTTTCCGGTCCGATAGTGAATTTTTGATCCGAGGGTCGGAATGGAATTCCGGAAGTTGCAGTAGTTCCGTCATGTCATTTGGGATGTGTGTGCAAAATTTGAGATAATTCGGATAAGTTCAGACGTGTTTCGGCGTCGAATGTGAATTGTAGAATTTTCTTAAGTTTCTAGGCTTGAACCTATGCATAATCGATGATTTTGATGTTACGAGACGTGTTTTTAAGGCTCGACCCAGTTCAAATAAGGTGTTAGGGTTGGTTGGTGGTTTTGGTTGAGGTCCCGGGGGCCTCGGGGTTGTTTTAGATGCTTAACGGGTGAAAAATGGGAAATTTGTTGCTGCTGAACCATGCTCTTCTGGTGTCTTCGCACCTGCGAAGGTTTTTCCGCAGGTGCGGACTCGCAGGCGCGGTGGACTTTGTTCGCAGGTGCAATGGGAGAATTTTGGTCCAGTGGTCGCAGGTGCGGGACCGCAGGCACGACCAAACGACCGCAGGTGCGGCCCCAATGCATTTTAAGTGACTTCCGCACCTGCAATGCTTGTTCCGCAGGTGCGGTGATCGAGTCCACAAGTGCTGATTGCCTGGGTATTTTATTCCAAAAATCTGAGGGTTATGTTATTTTCACCATTTTAGAATTTTGGGAGCTCGGGAGAGGCGTTCCTTGTGGAGATTTTCGATTGGGTATTCGAGGTTAGTGACTTCTAACCATCTTAGGCTAATTCCCATGTTGCTAATCTTAAATTTCACCCTTAAATTCGAGATTTTGATAAATTGGAGAAAATTGGAAGAAACTTCCTAGACCAAATTTTGGGGGTTTGATTGGGTATTTGACCTCCGATTTGAGAGATTTTCATATGGTTAGAATCATGAGTGAATGGGTGTCCGAAAAATATAACTTTTACCCGATTCCGAGTTGTGGGCCCGAGGGGAGTTTTGGTCATTTTATATATTTTTGCGCCTTAGCGTGAATTAAACAGTATAATCAGTTGCATGAGATGTTATTTACGATATGTAATTGAATGGTATAGATTTGGGCCATTTGGAGTCGGATACTCGTGGCAAACGTGTGGTTTCAAGTTGATTTTTAGCCGGTTCGAGGTAAGTGGCTTGTCTAACCTTGTGTGGGGGACCTTTCCCCTTAGGAATTGATATTTGGTTATTGAATGCCTTGTACGTGAGGTGACGAGCATGTAATTGTGCTAATTTTTGAAAATACGGTTTTACTTTAAATATTCAGACTGAATTTCTTTCTTACCTGTTTTATTTTAATTGCGACCATAGTCTATGTTAGCCTAGAAGATCATTCCTAGTTGTCCCAAATTGCCTATCTGCTTAATTTGATTTAATTGTACTACGTGAAGTATGTTAGGCTAGAATTACTTGTTGCCTTGTATTTTTGCACTCTAAATTTGAACGCCTTCTTGTTGTAGCTGCGTATTTACTTTGAGACTACATGACGGTATCCCGGGAGATCCCCCTGCATATTTACTTTGGGACTACAGGACGGTATCCCGGGAGATTCCCCTGCATATTTACTGTGGGACTACGGGACGGTATCCCGAGAGATCCCACTGCATATTTACATTAGGACTACGTGACGGTATCCCGGGAGATCCCCCTGCTTATTTAATTTACACATACGGGACTAGCATCAGATGATGCCCCTATTGTATTTACTTTGGGACTACAGGACGGTATCCCGGGAGATTCCCCTGCATATTTACTGTGGGACTACGGGACGGTATCCCGAGAGATCCCCCTGCATATTTACATTAGGACTACGTGACGGTATCCCGGGAGATCCCCCTGCTTATTTACTTTGGGACTACGGGACGGTATCCCGGGAGATCCCCCTGCACTCTGATAGTTGATATGATGAACTACGGGATGGTATCCCGGGAGATCCTTCGGATATACATTGATGGACCACGGGATGGTATCCCGGGAGATCCTTCGGATATACATATGATGGACTATGGGATGGTATCCTGGGAGATCTTTCAGATATACATATGATGGACTACGGGACGGTATCCGGGAGACCCTTCAGATATACATATGATGGACTACGAGATGGTATCCCGGGGGATCCTTCGGATATACATATGATGGACTACGGGACGGTATCCCGGGAGATCCACCGGACAGTTGAGAAAAGGACTACAGGACAGTATCCTGGAAGATCCTCATTGTTACCATTGTTATTATGTTGTACATATTCCGGGTTTATTCTGTTCTTGTGTTTAGTTATTGCCTTGTTTGACCTGTCTTATTTTACTGTTGTACTCATTATTACCCCCTGTTTTCATACTGTAAATTCCTATTATATTGGTTGACCTCAGTAGGGCCCTGACCTTCCTCGTCACTATCCGATCGATGTTAGGCTTGGCACTTACTGAGTACCACTGTGGTGTACTCATGCCCTCTCCTGCGCATGTTTTTCATGTGCTGATCCAGGTACCTCAACTCAGTAGAACTATCCCCGAGGTTGAGAGATACTGTAGAGACTTCGAGGTACATCAGCCACGTTCGCAGACCATCTCTATCTTATTCCAGCTTTTTGTGAAAAGTTATCCTTCCTTACAGTTGTATAGATATTTTGGAGTTAGAGCAGTGTATTATACTCTGTTAGCTTGTGGTTCCTGTGAGTTTCTTGGTTTTTGGGTGATGTTGTATACTTCCGTATTATTTTGGGTTGTATATGCCAAGTGGTATTTATATACAGTCTTCCTTTTACATTGTTCAGCTTCCTTTTACTTAATTATTTCCGCAAGTTATGTTGATATTTCGCATTGCTAGGCTTACCTATTATAGGGACTAGGTGCCGTCATGACATGTTCCCGAAGGGCGAATTGGGGTCGTGACAAGTTGGTATCAGAGCTCTAGGTTCATAGGAGTCACGGAACACAGGCCGGTTTATTAGAGTCTCGCTGATCGGTGTGGAGACGTCTGTACTTATCGACGAGAGGCTATGTAACTATTTAGGAAAAATCTTCACTTCATTGAATTCCTTGTCGTGAAATATCTTTTGACATCAATTCTAAACCTCTGTTTTCTATTCTCTCACAGATGGTGAGGACACGTGCTACTCGGGAAGATCAGGCACCCGTGCCCCCTACAACAGCCGCCAGAGGCCGGGGCTGGGGTCGAGGCTGAGGACGCGCACGTGGTGCAGCGAGCGCACCCGCGCGAGCTGCCGTCGAGGTACCACCAGCAGATCCAGCTGAGGTCCAGACACCTGACACGCCTACTGCCACTACTACTCCAGCTCTTCAGGAGTCATTAGCTCAATTCATGTCCATGTACACCACTCTGGCTCAGGCAGGGTTGCTGCCCCTTGCTGCAGCCACATCTCAGGCCGGGGGAGGAGCATAGATTCCCGTTGCCCGTACTCCTGAGCAGTGAGTGCATGTGGAGCAGGTCCTAGAGGTCATTCATGTGCCGCCTGCAGTGCCAGTTCAGCCCGAGGAAGGGTCAGCTGCCTCAGAGGACGAGCAGCGGAGACTTGAGAGGTTCAAGAAGTATGACCCTCCGGTATTCAGTGGACTAGCATCAGATGATGCCTTGGGGTTTCTAGAGGAGTGTCACCGTATCCTTCGCACTATGGGCATAGCCGGATCTAGTGGGATTTCCTTTACTACCTTCCAGCTTCGAGGAGCCGTCTATGATTGGTGGCGCACCTATGAGTTAGACAGTCCAGACGAGGCTGTTTCACTGACCTGGACCCAGTTCTCAGATATGTTCCTGAGAGAGTTTATTCCTCAGAGCCTCTGGGACGCATGGCACGCAAAGTTTGAGTATTTGCGCCAGGGTGCTATGATAGTTTCAGAGTATGCTATCCGTTACACCAAATTGGCTAGGCATGGACCGGCTTTGGTTGCTACTGTCCGCAAGAGGGTTCGCTGCTTCATTGAGGGTCTTATACCACCCATCATATCTAGCATGCTCGAGAGTTGGAGATGAACATTCCTTATCAGCAAGTAGTGAGCATTGCTAGGAGGATCAAGGGTATGCTCGCTAGGGAGCGAGAGGAGAGGGAGGCCAAGAAGTCTCGAGAGTCGGGCTACTACTCCAGTGCCCGTACCCCAGCAGCAGGTCATCATGGTAGGGGTTATATGGTCCGCCTAGTCCATTCAACTCTTCCAACCACCAGCGGTACCCAGCTCCACCCAGGCCTCAGGAGCCTTACTATGCACCTCCAGTTTCTAGCGCGCCTCCTGTGCGGGGCGCTTCCAGGGGTCAGTCTAGCAGACCTGGCCCTAGACAGCCACAACCACCACGTCCTCCCAGGGCTTGTTTCGAGTGTGGTGATACACTCCATGTGGTTAGGGACTGTCCCAGACTTGGTAGGGGTGCATCTTCACAGACTTTTCAACCACATCGTGCTCAGCAGAGTTCTCAATCCATGATCACAGCTCCAGCTGCTACCCCATCTGCCCAGCCAGCTAGGGGCAGAGGTCGGGGAGGTAGAGGTCGCCCTCGAGGGGGAGGCCATGCCCGATATTTTGCTATTCCTGCTCGTAGCAAGGCTGTTGCCTCCGATTCTGTCATTACAGGTATTATACTGGTTTGTCACAGAGATGCATCGGCTCTATTTGATCCAGGCTCCACGTATTCTTATGTGTCTTCTTATTTTGCTCCGTATTTGGGTATAGCTCAAGATTCTTTGGGTTCTCCTGTTTATGTTTCTACTCCTGTGGGAGATTCTCGTATTGTGGACCGCGTTTATCGGTCGTGTTTGGTTACTATTCGTGGTTTTGAGACCAGTGCAGATTTATTGTTACTCGATATGGTGGATTTTGATATTATCTCGGGCATGCACTGGTTGTCGTCCCATTATGCTATTCTTGATTGTCACGCCAAGACCGTGACGCTGGCTATGCCAGGTATCCCGCGTATTGAGTGAAGTGGTACTTTATATCACACTCCCAGTAGAGTTATCTTTTTTCTTAAAGCTCAGCGTATAGTTGAGAAGGGGTGTGCCGCGTATTTGGCTTATGTGAGAGATGTCAGTGTTGATACCCCTTCTGTTGATTCAGTTCCAGTGGTACGGGATTATCGTGATGTGTTTCCAGCTGACCTTCCGGGCATGCCGCCTGATAGAGACATTGATTTTGGCATTGATTTGTTGCCAGGCACTCAGCCCATTTCCATTCCTCTGTACCGTATGTCTCCTCCTGAGTTGAAGGAGATGAAGGATCAGTTACAAGAATTGCTTGATAAGGGTTTTATTCGACCCAGTTTTTCACCTTGGGGTGCTCCTGTCTTATTTGTGAAAAAGAAAGATGGTTCTATGCACATGTGTATTGATTGTCGCCAGTTGAACAGGGTTACAGTAAAGAACCGTTATCCCTTGCCTCGTATTGATGATCTATTTGACCAGCTTCAGGGCGCACATGTATTTTCTTAGATTGATTTGCGCTCAGGTTACCATCAGTTGAAGATTCGGGAGCCCGATATCCTGAAGACTGCTTTCAGGACCCGGTATGGCCATTACGAGTTTCTAGTTATGTCATTCAGGCTGACTAATGCCCCCGCAACATTTATGCATTTGATGCACAGTGTGTTCAGGCCATATCTCGACTCGTTCGTCATTGTTTTCAAATATGATATCCTTGTTTACTCCCGGAGTCGGGAAGATCATGAGCAACACCTGAGGACAGTGCTTCAGACCTTGAGAGAGAAGAAGTTGTATGCAATGTTCTCAAAATGTGAGTTTTGCTTGAGTTCTGTGGCATTCTTAGGCCACGTGGTATCGAGTAAGGGCATTCGAGTGGATCCGAAGAAGGTAGAGGCCGTGCAGAGTTGGCCCAGGCCGTCCTCAGTTACAGAGATTCGCAGTTTCCTTGGCTTGGCGGGTTACTACAGCCATTTTATGGAGATATTTTCATCGATTGCAGCCCCTATGACTAGATTGACCCAGAAGGGTGCTCCATTTCAGTGGACAGAGGAGTGTGAGGCGAGTTTTCAGAAGCTCAAGATAGCTTTGACTACAACCCCAATCTTGATATTGCCTACTGGTTCGGGGTCTTATACAGTTTATTGTGATGCCTCGCGAGTTGGACTTAGAGCGGTGTTGATGCAGGGTGGTAGGGTGATTGCCTACGCGTCCAGACAGTTGAAGATACATGAGAAGAATTACCCTGTCCATGACCTTGAGTTAGCTTCCATTGTTCATGCCTTGAAGATCTGGCGTCATTATTTGTACGGTGTGCCTTGTGAGATTTATATTGACCACCGGAGTTGCATCACATATTCAGGCAGAAGGATCTAAATTTGCGCCAACGTAGATGGTTAGAGTTGCTAAAGGACTATGACATCACTATATTATACCACCCGAGGAAGGCCAATGTGGTGGCCGACGCCTTGAGTCGCCGAGCAGAGAGTTTGGAGAGTTTGGCATACCTTCATGCAGCTAAGAGGCCTCTAGCCTTAAATGTTCAGTCCTTAGCCAGTCAGCTCGTGAGATTGGATCTTTCTGAGCCTTGCCGGGTATTGTCTTGTGTGGTTTCTCGGTCTTCCTTATTCGATCGTATCAGGGAGTGGCAGTACGATGGTCCTCATTTTCTAGTCCTCAAGGACACGGTCCAGCACGGTGATGCTAGAGATGTGACCATTGGAGATGACGGGGTATTGAGGATGCAGGGTTGGATTTGTGTGCCCAATGTTGATGGGCTTCGGGAGTTGATTTTGGCAGAGGCCCATAGTTCGCGGTATTCCATCCATCCGGGTACTGTGAAGATGTATCAGGATTTGAGGCAGCACTATTGGTAGGGAAGGATGAAGAAGGATATAACAGATTTTGTAGCCAAGTGCCTCAATTTTCAGTAGGTCAAATGTGAGCATCAGAGACCGGGAGGGTTACTTCAGCAGACTGAGCTTCCAGAGTGGAAGTGGGAGCGAATCACCATGGACTTTGTGGTTGGACTTCCTCGGACTTTGAGGAAGCATGATGCTATTTGGGTGATTGTGGATCAGCTGACCAAATCAGCCCATTTCATTCCGGCTGACTACTTATTCATCGGAGCGGTTGGCGGAGATATATTCGGGAGATCGTTCGTCTGCATGGTATTCCAATTTCTATTATTTAAGACAGAGGTACTCAGTTCACTTCACGGTTTTGGAGAGTCGTTCAGCAGGAGTTAGGTACCAGGGTGGAGTTGAGCACAGCATTTCACCCCTAGACAGACGGACAGTCCGAGTGCACTATTCAGATTCTTGAGGATATGCTCCGTGCGTGTGTGATTGAGTTTGGAGGGTCTTGGGATCAGTTCTTGCCATTGGCAGAATTTGCTTACAACAACAGTTATCAATCCAGCATTCAGATGGCGCCGTATGAGGCCTTATATGGTAGGAGGTGCAGATCTTCGGTGGGTTGGTTTGAGCCGGGTGAGGCTAGGCTATTGGGAACAGAGTTGGTTCAGGATGCATTGGAGAAGGTCAAGGTGATTCAGGATAGACTCCGTACAGCCCTGTCCAGACAGAAGAGTTACACGGACCGAAAGGTTCGTGATGTTTCATATATGGTCGGAGAGCGGGTTCTGCTTCGGGTTTCGCCTATGAAGGGCGTTATGAGATTTGGGAAGAAAGGGAAGTTGAGTTCGAGGTTTATTGGCCCATTTGAGATATTGAGGCGTGTTGGGGAGGTTGCTTATGAGCTTGCCTTACCTCCCAACTTGGCAGGAGTTCATCCGGTATTTCATGTTTCGATGCTCCGGAGGTATCACGGTGACCCGTCCCATGTCTTGGATTTCAGCTCAGTCCATTTAGACAAGGATCTATCATATTAAGGAGCTGTAGCTATATTGGACAGGTAGGTCAGAAAGCTCAGGTCGAAGAACATTGTTTCAGTAAAGGTTCAGTGGCGGGGTCAGCCGGCCGAGGAGGCGACCTGGGAGACTGAGCAAGATATAAGCAGTTGTTACCCTCACCTTTTCTCTACTTCAGGTATGTCTTTATGATCGTTCGAGGACGAACGGATTTTTAAGTGTAGGAGGATGTGACGACCAGGTCGGTCGTCTTAAGAATTAACTCCCCGATCCCCTGTTAACTATTTTCCCCAAGTCTATTTCTGCTTAATTGAATTGTCGGGACGTTCGGTTTTAAGTTTCGGAGAGTTTTGGGACACTTAGTCTCCAAATGAGAGCTTAAGTGTTGGAAAGTTTCCCATAGTCGGAGCAGTGTGAAGAAGACCTCGGAATGGAAATATGACTGTTCCGTTAGCTCCGTCAGGTGATTTCGGGGTTGGGAGCGTGTTCGGAATGTATTTTGGAAGTCCGTAGCTCATTTAGGC